>JARYGA010028006.1:0-58587 GCA_030545235.1 Helianthus tuberosus | reverse complement strand
CCACTGGGCACGACCCTGTGTGCAGAAGCGTATCTGTACTATTAAGATTTGCTTGGATTCTGCGAATCTTAGTATTGACCACGACCGTGTTGAGCTGGGCACGCCCCCGTGTTAAGAAATAGAAGCTTCTACAACTTTGTCTTTTCTGCAGACACCTGAGCACGCCCCCGTGTCCGCTTGGCACGGGGCGTGTTCAGGCTTCTGATCTCTTGTTTTTGCTTGGGAAGATGTTGTCGAGGGGTCGGGCACGCCACGTTTATCCCTTTTCTTGTAATTATGTTAGATTTTGCTGCATATTTGCTTCTTTTGTTCATTTACACTCATTTAATTCTGAAAATACAAAAGGAAGACAAAAGCACACTTTTTCCAACATTAATACTAAAAAAGGGTTAGTTTTATGGCTCATTTGATGTGATTTATATGTTGCAATTTACACACATCAATACCCCTTCAAGTCCCCCCAGTCCAGTGTTGCTCCTATGCGTCAATGGCAAGTAGGTGGAGCATTGGACTTATACAAAATGACGTGTGCGCTTTTTGCTTAGAAGTAGCAAGCTTTGTTCAGCGCGAGGTGCGAAGAATCTTCTTGCAAAAGATATTCCTTGTTTTTTCAAGCTGAGGTTTTCATGATTTCAAATTTTGAAAAATCTTGACTCATGGCAGGAAGCTGGTAAAAGGTATTGTGCTGATGTTGACATGTGACGGTTAGGTGATAGGCTGTCACTTGTCAGACGTCAAACATTAATTGGGAGTTGTCAAACGTGGCACGTACACGCGCGTGAAGTTGTTTCTTGTTCCCCACTCGCCCTTATTGTCTTGGTAACCGCGTTTTCCTGAAAAAAGGGTTTTATGGTTTTCGAGAGCATTAATGGCGATGGGTATATAAACCCTTGAGTGGCCTGCCTTTTTTCATTAGCTATCTTTGAGTTCTTTCGTCTTCTCCGATTTTCTTTAAAGAGGAACCTGCAACTTGTGTTTTTTACTCTTTATGTCTACTGGGGATCATCCTGACGATTCTGCAGAGGAGATGTCTACTTCCTTACCACCGCTGAAGTGGTCGAAGGAGATCTTTGATGGGCTTGCTCAGAATTTCAATTTCAGACGGCGGCACAAGCTCCGGCCGGCTATATAACTTTGTTCTGGGATTATTTTACCGAGGGTAACTTCCGATTAGCGGTAACGAGATTTGTTCTTGATATTCTTGATTACTACAAATTTCACATTTCTCAATTAAATCCCATGGGGATGGTCCGGATTTGACATTTCAAATTTTTTTACCGAGCGATGCATATCGAACCCACAGTTGATCGTTTTAGAGTTTTTTATCAACTCCATTGTGCTCAAGGCTTTTACTCGTTTGCTCAACGTCCAACTGCCAAGAAAATTTTGCTCGTACCTCCAAAATCTTTTCACGAATGGAAACCCAAGTTTTTCTTCATCAAGGCCGGAGTGATTCCGATGAAGGTGACTTTCCGAGGTGCGGAATATATTGAGGTGGACACCCTGAAGACTCCGGAGTCAGAGATATGGTATCAGGATATGAAGGATGTTCCCTCCATTGAACTGCCTGAGAGGGCCTTGGTTGCTGCTGGGATGAGTCTGCATTGGAAGGCAGATCGTCACGATAAGCCAGTGTCTTTGGAAGATGACAAGAGTAAGTCGTCAGATCTTTTACTTTATTTTGTGAAATCGTTTTGTTGCTGATTTTCCCTGTTGCAGTTGTTTTGTTGTACGTTGTGGCCTACAAGGGAGAACATGGAAAAATGACAACCGTGTAGAAGGGTGCGAATGAAGAACCGTGGTACCATCAAATAGTAAGGAACTTTGCGCTTCCAAGGGATGTAGATTTGAGTACGCAGCCTTCTACTAATGTTGGTATTTTCTTTTACATTTTTAAGTGATATTGCAATATTACTCTTTGCTGACTTTGCGCTGTGACAACTGTGTTCTGCAAGCATCGTATAATGTAAAACAATGTGGATTATCAATAAAAAAATGTGATTTGGTGTTATTATGTGTGTATTTATGTTCAATGATTTTACAATTTGATTCGATTCCGATTTTAAGCTTTAAATCACTTTCTAGAAGGTCATACGCAAACTGGTGCATAAACGCAATCAGTTTAACGTGACGTACACTCCAGAACTGTGACGTAAGCCAAACATACCCTAAATATCCTTTACATAACTTAGAAATAAGTTTTGAAGGATTCGGTATGGCAAAAACATGTATATTTGAACTAAGGAACTATTTACGACAAAACTGCGAAACTAACGTTGGTGACCGCCCGGATAATATTTAAATCTCAAAAATATTCTGTTATGATTAAAATTTTATTTTAATCAGGTTCGTGATGAAAATTAAATTAAAACGTCTAAAAACGTTATTTTTCAAGTTTAAGCGCGTACCGCGTGTTTCTACGCAGCACAGTGCTTCTACTGCAAAACGCGGACAACACAGCTAGTCCTGACAACTGAAATTTATTTCAGTTGTATTTTGGCAGGTTTATTTTTATAGAATAATAAAAATAATTTAGAACGCCATAAACCGGGGTTTAAACGCTAGATAAAATACCCGGTATCCAGTTAAACACCCATTTTAGCCTACTTATGGCATGTTTATATAAAAAGTTGCACATGGACCCCTCCCCCATCTAATTTTCAGTTCAATATATGGAGTGGCCCACCAAATTTTTATTAAATCTTGCAAGATATTTCAATTGATCTTATGTGACACTTGTATGTGCATGCTAGCTGCATATCCTACTTATATCTCCTCATATCTTCTCAACAAGATCATCACTCAACCTCCTCTCTCTCTCCTCCCTCCCAAACCGTCCACTCCTCTCTCTCTCCATATTCATCCTTTGCAAACTTTGTTCTTCATTTCAAGCTCCATTTCCTAGCAATCTTCAAGTTAGTGTGAAGATCTAAAGGTGATTCCAAGGTGTTGTCAAGTGATTACAAGCTTCCTATCATCAAAATCTCATCCTACAACCTACTTGAATCTTGAAGGTATAACATTATGTTTAAATCATACTTTTGATTCTTGGTTGTTCTTGATGATTGAAGTTTCTCTTGAATCTTGGGATTTTCACAAAACTTGAAATCTAAAATGAAATGGGTCATGATACAAGTAAAAAATGGTGATGTACATATATGTATGTATAACCGTACATATGTATGTGTGTATATGAGTTTTGAAGTTTGTTATCTTGTTAAGTACTTGTTTATGTTGTTACATGTTCTAGAATGGTGGTAAAAATGCAAGTATTTGGTGATTTATGTATGATATGTTAAATATATATTACATCAGCAAATACATCTGAATATATCACATATTTGATGCATTTAGATTAACATAAAATGATGATGTTATGATAAGTATGCTTTAGGCACTTGTACATATGAAAATATGTTGATTTAAAGCTCAAGAGATGATGAAAAATGGCTATATGACAAAACTGTTTTAGATCAGGTTACAAACACTAAAAATAACATTTTTGATGTATTTTAATGGCATGAAACTTTGAGATAGGTTTGATAGCTTTGCATGTTGTACATATAGCTTAAAAAGTGGTAAATTATGTGAAATTTGCATGATTTATGTGTTTTGTTTAAGACCTGCACTATCATGAGTATAACCATTATTTTATTCAGTAAATAACATGGGCTGTGTCAAAATTTCAAGTCATTTCGATTTGGGATGGTTCGGGTAACGTTTGATGCAAAATTATGCGGTAAAACGGTTAAAAATCGCCTTTTCGGAGGACTTTTACAAAACTGTTTTAAATCAGTAACCAAACTGATATATTTAGTATAAAAATAAGTATTTTAACTTATATTAAGTTTACTTGGTGTTTGGTTAGTCATACGTGACTTCCGACGCCCAAAAATGTCACCGAATCGCTAAAATAAGTGTTTTTTGACATACACTAGAATGGGTTGTTCATGGGTTATTTTATGTATTACAAGGTGCTATGTGTTTTGCAATATGTGTATGATCATATGTTAGTGTTGACAAGATTATGTGTGTTACGCTCGAGTACATATATACAAATACACCAAAATAATCAAAAATAATAACTTTTCAAAAAATCTCAAAGTTATGTGAAAATTCCAAGTATCGGAGAAACTCATGTATTTTTGTGAGTTTTGATTATTTAATCATTCTTATTTAATTTAGGACGAATAAACAAATTGTGGGATTGTGTTAACATATAAAAACGCACCCAAAGGTGAGTACATAAACCCCTCTTTTACCGTTTTTCAAACATTTTGGGGTGAAACACATGTGCCTACTTGTTATTTTCATGCTTTTCCATGTTTTTATATCATATACTTGTTATGTTCATTAGTACACTATTAGTACATGATTTCATTACATTATTTTGCTTTGTATGATAACTTAGCATACTTAGTACATTGTTGTCATATAACATGTTTACATTTGGTATGACATTTGGGTTGTACAAACAGGACTAAAACACATTCATTAACATTAGCTACGCCGCTCGGTAGTAAGTAATGGTACCATAGGACTTGACAAATCCCGTTCCTAACATCCTAGGTTTGTTTGGGTGTAAAGAATGACTGAATCCGAAAACATTTTACTTTGGTAATCTTTACTCTAAGGTTATCCTGCTGTCTCAAGGCTTGAATGTATGCGTTAACTTACCACATAAGTGTTTGTATCAGTAAAACATGCATTTACTTTGCAAAACATAACTTTTTGATATATTCTAAATACTTTGTTTTGTACATTTTTACATTTGATTTATGTGACTCCACTTTACTTACCATACATAACATTTGTTACACATTACTTGACCACATTTGGACTTTTAACATTTGACATGGTTTATACAAGGACTTTTTGACAATTGGTTTAAACATGGACTTTATACATTGGTGGTTTGTTTAAGTGACTTAAGTAAACGAGATGTGTGTAGTATGATACAAGCATGGTGGATACGCCGCTGGTACTTCCTATATATATATAATTGCTTGTATTGTATTACATGTCGTAGCGTTATTTAAATCATTCAATTTGGACTTATACATTTTACACAAACAACATATTTTTCACAAGACTTTGGTTTACAAAACAGTTTATTTTATACAACTCATTTTACTTGGTTATTCATTTAACCTTATATTATTCTTTTATTTATACATATCATCTAATTTTATTACTTTTCAAATAACTTATAAAACACAACAAATTACAAGGTTCATGACTAACTTTTATTAAACAATTCTTTAAACTCAAGTCATGAATCCTATTTTCATAAAACCTATATATCTCACAGGCATTTTTATGCTAACGTACCTATTTTCACATGTGTTTTCAGGAGTTGTTGCTTAGGATGTTCGTGACACACAAGGGCGGACCTGTGCCTTAGAGACTTAAAATAAAGATGGAACTAGTTTAATTATGTGATGAACTCTTCGTTTCAGTTATTTTAAGACAATGTAACTCTTTGTTTGATGAATAAAACATAACTTTTAATTACCATGGTTGTGGAACAATAATTCTGTTACAACACTCCCCGACGTTTCCGCCACGATTTGATGTTTTACGTGGTCGGGGTGTGACATGCGCTTTGGGTAATATTGCAATATTTCTTTTGAATAGGTGAGTTGACTGATTTAGGCATAGGCCCTGAGAAAAAGAAGAAGCGTGCTCCGGCTGTTACTGTTGCGCCGAAGAAGGTTGATGCACCGAAGGTGAAAGTTCCTAAGAGAAGGTTGATATGCCTGGTGTGAATATATAGTGGTGTCTGATACATTGGAAGGACTTGCGCCTGTAGCTGTGCGGAAACCAAAGGCGGAGCCTCGAGATACTGCGGACCTTCCGGTACCAAATCCTGATGATCCTATTGACCTGGACTCAAGTCCTGAGCCCTTGCTGAGGGATAAAGCGGTGAAGAAGAAACCAGAGAGTGAAGCTGTGGCACAGCCTGCCAAGAAGATTATCAGGAAAAGGATTAGTAAGAAGGGTAACCTGGATGCTTTTGCTGCGAAGCTGTCTCCGGGTTAGTGCCTTATTAACTTTTGTTTCACCATACTTTGCGCTAACATGAGCTTTTCCTTTTGCAGAAAAGCCTAGTCCACCTGTTCGTGTGGAATCATCATCTGTTTTTAATGATGATCTTCCGCCATCACCACCCCGCGCATCTATTAGAGAACAGTTGGAGGGCACCAAGGCTGCAGAGGCGGAGGTAGAGAAAGTTGTTGAAGTGGAAAAACCTGTTGAGGTTGAATTGGAAGCAGAGAAGATTGTGGAAGCAGAGACGGTTGACGTTGGTGCTACCAACCCCAAGTCACCTGAGGTTATGGCACGTGGGCCAGAAAGAGGAAAATCCATTCCTGAACAAGAGGATCCTGTGATAACCATTCCTTCTTCCGCGACTACTTCTGGTCCTCCCAGAGATGATGTTGAGGAAAACCCAACTGGTGTTGATCAGGGCTTTGTTGCTCATGAGGAGGAAGACTCTCCTATCCGCCCGGAGGAAACTCTGCGGGATTATTACTATCGATCTTATTCAGAGAAGAGAGCTTCCGAAATCCACGCGCCTGTGTGGAAACTTAAATAGGGCGACACCTTTTCTGATTGGCAGATTTACCGAGACTGGTTGAAGGGTATCTTCCCACCTGCTGAAGTTAAATTCCAAGAGGAACGATCTTATGATCAAACTTATCGTTCGTACCTCGAAGAAACTGCTAGTTCAACTTCTGTTGGTGCACTAAATGTCTGCTGATTACGTCATTATCAAGTCTTGTGTCTAGGATTGTTTGAATAATCACACAATAGAGTTTAAGTTAGGGTTTTTATGTTTAAACACAAGAGATTTCGCTTGAGTAGGTTTGTGTTTGCTTGAAGCGAAATCAGCATAAGAGATTTCGCTTGAACAAGCCTCAAGCGAAATCATGTTCTCTATATATAGGTGGTGAGGTCATTTGAAGCGATAGAGAGTTGTGAGTGTATGTGAGTCAAGGTGCTGCTGAATTTTTGTCAGAAAATCATTGTAAAGACTCAGAAGGGATTAATAGAAGGAAAATTAAAAAGAACAAAGCTGTTATGACTTTGTATACATTGATTCCGCCTTTGTATTCAAAGATGAACGCCTTAACTGACTTTTAGAGGTCGTACAACGGTCCAACAAGTGGTATCAGAGCTCAGGACGAGGAGTTCATACCATAGCAGCGGATTATCTTCTTTCTACTCATTTCTTTTTACATTTTTCAGATCTGAACAAGTTCCAACGGTCGAAATGGTCTGATTTTCGAGTATCTTGTGTAAAACGTAGTTTTAACAAAGCCTACAAAGTTTCAGACTTAAATTCAGATTAAAACTCATTAAAAATGACCTAAAACAGTATTTCGCTTGAAAGTATTCGAAGATAACAGGTTGTTTTCGCTTCAAATCAGATATTTTGGACTATTTCGCTTGAAACTTCTGAAGCGAAATTGATTCTGCTGGATTTCGCTTGAATATATCTGAAGCGAAATAGTTGGTTTCGCTTGAATATATCTGAAGCGAAATAGTTGGTTTCGCTTGAAACTTCTGAAGCGAACTTGATTCTGCTGGATTTCGCTTGATAACATCTGAAGCGAAATAGTTGGTTTCGCTTGAAACTGATTGGATTGAAACTTGTATTGTTGAAGCGAAATAGAGGATTTCGCTTGAATCAGTTTTGCTGACAGATTTCGCTTGAACAGTATTATATTACTGATTTCGCTTGAAGCTGTTTACTTCAAGTATTTCACTTGAACTTGTTAATTTTTCAAAACCTAAAAATTTTCTAAGTGTTTGACTGGTTTTTCAGGTACGATCAGAATGGATGATATTTTCATGAATCTTTTCAGCGATATGTACGCATTCACGGGCAGTTCAGGAAACAACGATACTTCTTCAAGTGATGCAAACAAAAGTCCACCGAAAGAAAGAAAGAAGGAAGCTTGGGAGTCCGAAAGCGCATTTGGAATGTTTAACAAACCTTCTAAGCTGATGGCTATAGAAGATTATAGCAGGTGGGCAACAAAGTTCGAAGATTGGTTGATGGCATTTGCGTTCCCTTGCTGGAAGAGTATGAAGAATGGTTATGCTCAAGGAAAGAAGAATGGTGAAGCATTAAGATCAGTTGAAGAGATTGACAGTTTTGTGGCCGAGCAAAAATGTGTGGCATTATTGTTTCAGTCGGTGCGTGAAGACATCATTTCACTGATAGATTACTCAAATTCTAAAGACTTATGGGCAAAGTTAGAAAAGAAATGTGTCGGTAGTCAAGAAATTAAGAAAAACAAAAAGAAACTTCTTAGAAAAGAATTTGATCTGTTTGGTTGTATAAAGAATGAGTCAGTGTGTAAAATGATAGAACGGTTCGGTCATCTTAAGCTGGAATTAGTAAGACATGAGATTGACATTCCTGAAGAAGATCTTATTGACAAATTGTTCGATTCGTTGCCTGACGAGATGGATTGGAGATATTATGCACTGATGCTGAAGAATACAATCAAAGAACCAGAAAAGCTGACATTAGATTTGCTGATTGAAAAACTCGAGAGTCATGAGCTAGAGTTGAAAAAGACGTACAAAGTTAATCATTCATCTTATCAACAGAATCTGGATCTGTACTATCCAAAAAGCATGATGCCGAAAGCTACTTCTCCAAAAACTGCATTTTCTGCTGAGAATGTTTTTCCAGCAAGCAAAGAAAGTCAAAGCAATTCAAGCAGTGGAGGCCATAGTGGTTATCACAGTGGATCTACATCTTCTACAAATCATTCTGATGCGAAGTTTTCTTGCAATATCGCGATAGATCTGAAGAATGCACAGAATTTTGATGAGGAGTCGGCCAAGCAACAAATGGTCTTTCTGGCGTCTGTTCTGGAATCCTATGAAGGGTTGGTGGCTGGAAAAATTGGGAATACAAATCTGACGAAAGAAGACTACGATCAGATAGACCCTGAAGAAATGGAGCTGATCGACATTCGTTGGGCAATGGCAAGTGCAGTTCGACGTGCACAACGCTTCATGGAGATTACAGGAAGAAAAACGATCGGTGGTCCATCTACAAAACTGGGGTTCGATAAATCCAAAGTGACATGCTTCAAGTGTAAGCAGAAGGGTCACTTCAAACGAGAATGCCGAAACGCTTATACTGATGAGTCGGAGAATCCTTTCAGAGATGATTACTACAAGAAGGCGATTTATCATCAGAATAAATCCGAGCCGCCTAGATTGAAGCAGGTTGAAGACAACAGAGACAAATCAAGAGCTCTTGCTGTGATTTATGATGATGAGGGGTATGATTGGAGTAAGGAAGTTCTACCGGAAGAAGATGCGGTGGGTTACGCATTCATGGCAAGCAATGATGAACCCGTTAAATGGAAAGATGATCGTACTGAGGAACAGAAGTATCAATACCGGAAGATGATTGCTGAAAACAAGATTATCAGACTTTCTGGTGTCTTTCTGGAAGCTAGAAGAGCAAACAGATGGGATCCAGATAGAGAGTGCTATCTTGATAGGTATGGCAACATTGCGATTGATGACAAAACGTTAGATATCGAAGCCATCATCAAGGAGTACAAAGAAGATGATGAGTATTGGCAACACAAATGGTGGGGAACTCCAACTTCGAAAATGATTGAAGAAGAAAAAGAGAAAGAGAGAAAAGAGAAAGAGGAGAAAGAGAAGAAAGAAAAGCAAGTTGATACAGGCATAATTGATACTACGCAAGAGTTGACAGCTGAAAACCTGGGAGTGATGGCTGACAAAGTGCTAGCTGCAAAGGCACTTGAGGTAGATTCTAATTCTGTTACTGAGTCAAAGGGATCAGTCAGTCAAAGTGTGTCAACGAATGCGTCAGGTAACAAGATTGATGGAAATGCTGACTGCAAAAATTGCACCAAACAATGCAATTTTTGTAGCACTGTCACGTATCTTAACAATGAAAAATTTCAGAATCTGACAAAAAAGGTTAGAAATGTTGAAGATCAGATTCTCGATCGTGACAAAAGTGTAAGAGCTTCAACTGAACGGATTAAAGAATTAACGGCTCAAATTGAAAATGATAAAACTGAACGTGAGAAAATAAAATCTGAAAATGAAAAGTTAATTCTTGAAAATCGTCAAATTTCTGAAAAGTTTGAGAAATTGAAAAGCATTGTCAAAGATAGTGATGATCGTAATGGCAAAACATTTAAAGAAAATGAACATCTAAGAGCTGTTTTGAGATTAAAAGAAGAATCGATTAATGAACAACTGGATCAAATTGCTAAACTGAAACTTAAAGTTCAAGAAGCTGAAATTGAGAATGAACGAATCCAGTTGAAGCTTAACAGCTATAAATCAGCAAGCTTTGTTTTGCAGCATATTGTTCCTAAACCTATAGGGAAAAACAAAGATGGCGAGGATGTGTTTTCTGATGGAACTGGTGTAGGTTTTCACAAAGTTCCACCGCCAATTTTAGACAACTACACGAAAAAGCAGTCTAGTTTGGTGGAAATTGAGGAAGAAAGTGAAGTTAAACTTCCTGAAAACATTGATGTCACGTTCACATCTTCCAATGACGAGGGTGTCCAAAGTGATGTGGTGAAAAGTGTGGTAGATAAAGTGCTTAAACCGGATTGTGACACTTCTGAGGAGGATGGGTGTTTCTTAGACAAATACATTCAGAAACAAAAATCCAAAAACAACTTAAGTGATGAACCGGGTCTTGTGATGTACAAGATGGTTGGATCTGATAAGTTGTATTCGGATTCTGAGTTTCCCATTGAGAATGTTAATGTGAAAAAGTTGACAAATGTTTTCAAGTTAGTTGAAGTTGAGTTGTCGGAAGTGAACAGTTTGTGTCAAACAAAAAGGCAAATGAATTTTGAGAAAGATAAAGCTTATTACAAAAAGCCTATTGTTCCACCACGTTTTTACAATAACAATCGAAACAATTGGTTGGGTGGTTATCGAGGTGGTAATAGTTATCGGAAGAAGAGTTTTCAAAACAAGAGGTTTACTGAAAAGAAGGTGTTTGTGAACAGTTCGAGTTCATTGTCGGATGAGGAAAATGAAATTTTTTCAAAATCAAATCAAGAGTTCTTTGAGAAAAGAGCTTCACATTATCGGTCTGAAGGCACAAGTCTAGGTGTTGATAATCGAACATGTTTCAGATGTAATCAAGTTGGTCACATTGCACGAATGTGTACTAATGTGAAGCCTAAGACTGAAAATGTGAAGTTTCAACAGAAGAAAGTTGATGTGAAGGGTAAAGCACCAATCGTTGTTGAGAAAAAGAGTGTGAAAAATAACAACATCAAAGTGAAAAATGAACCTGTAAAGAAAATGGTAACTAAAAATGACAAATTTTATAAACAGGTTGCATTATCTCAACAAGTATGGAAACCAAAAACTGAAATGAAAATTTCAACTTCTGAAGTGAAAAAGGCTGAAGAATCAATTTCGGTTGATTATGATGCAAATTTTCCACCTTTGAAGGCTGAAGATTTCAAAATTCAAATTGCTAGAGTCAAGGTTACACCTAAGGCTGATGAGGCCTGGGTGGACACCATGTTCGAATAAGCAGTTTGAATTGCCGGAGCTTCCTGGTTCGCGAAGCATGAATCGGCATCTTTATTGAAATGTTTTAAAAATCAACTTGTGGTATGTGCAGGATCTTCCAAGAGCCATTTCAAGATGGATCATGGATAGTGGTGCATCTCGACATATGACAGGAAAAACCGCGTTGCTGTACGATGTAAGAAACATTAATGGTGGTTATGTGGGATTTGCTGGTCATGAAGGTGGTCGAATTGTTGGTGAAGGAACGTTATCCAATGGGATTGTGACGTTTGAGAGAGTTAACTACATCACTGAGCTGGAGAACAATCTGCTTAGTATCTCGCAGATTTGTGACAATCAGTATACTACTCACTTCACTGATAAAGAATGTTTGATCTTGAAACCTGGTTTTGTTATCCCTGAAGAATGGATTATTATGAGGGCACCTAGAGTGAATGATTTATATGTGTTAGATATGTCTGTAGCAACTACAACAACTGGTCAAGCACATTGTTTTGTGTCTAGAGCAACTGAGAAAGAATCCAGATTGTGGCACCGAAAAATGGGGCATATTCATCTTAGAAAAATGAATCATTTGGTGCACAATGATTTGGTATTGGGAGTTAATATCAAAGGTTTTCATCTGGAAGGGGAGTGCATTAGCTGCATCAAAGGCAAGCAGAAGAAAAAGTCACACCCTACAAAGAAAGTCAATTCAGTTTCGAGACCTCTGGAAAGACTTCACATGGATTTGTTTGGTCCGGTGAATGTCAAAAGTATTACAGGAGATTACTATTGTTTGGTCGTTACTGATGATTATTCCAGATTTTCATGGGTTTCTTTCTTGAAGACGAAAGATGAAACATTTGACAGTTTGATGGGGCTGTTTAGGAAGATTGAGAATTTGTACCAAAGGCGTATTAAGAGAATTCGAAGTGACAATGGTACCGAATTCAAGAACAGCAAAATGGAAGAATTTTGTGATGAAAGAGGTATTTTGCATGAGTTTAGTGCTCCGTACACTCCGCAGCAGAATGGAGTCGCAGAACGCAAAAACCGGACACTAATCGAGACGGCTAGAACTATGCTCGCAGATTCAAAGTTACCAATAAATTTTTGGGCTGAAGCTGTTTCTGCCGCATGCTATACGCTCAACAGGGTTCTTACTGTCAAGAAGTTCAACAAAACATGCTTTGAGCTAATCAATAACCGCAAACCGAATTTGAAGTATCTAGAACCGTTTGGGTCACCTTGTACGGTTATAGAGCCTTTTGGAAAGTTTGGTCCGAAGTGCATTGAGGGAATATTTGTTGGTTATTCAAATCCATTGCGACGTGTCTTCGTTCCAAGTGAGAAGCGGATTATTGAAGCTGCAAATGTTGAATGTCAAGGTTATACTATGCCGCCGCAGAATCCTGGTGATTCATGGCGTTATCATTATGACAAACTTTGGGATTCGTTTGACATGAGAGAAGAATCAGAGGATGATGAAGATTTCTTTGATGAGTTGGATATTTTGCGTGAATATGAGTCGCAGCTAAGATTTCCAGCTGAGTATTCGAGAAGACCACGGGAAACTTCAAATGAAGATGAAGCAGGTCCAAGTAATGCTGGTGAACATGATGATGTCCAACAGAATGAAGTTGCTCAGGATAATCAGTCGGCTCAGAATGATAATCTAGAAACTGAAAATATGCCAGTTTTTGATCATGGTGATTCAGATTCAAATTCTGAGGGGGAGCAAATTCAGATTTCAGGTCAAACAAACCAAGTTGGTGAACAAGATGCAGAGCAGAATGTTACTAATCTGGAGGGAAATGTAGAGGTTCCAAGTGAAGTGATGCCGCGAACTTTTTCATATCATCCAGAGGAGTTGATCATAGGAGAATTACAAGCTGGAGTTCGCACTCGAAATCAGATTGATAAAGGGCTTACATGCTTTTATACAAAAGTTGTTCCTTTGCAAACTGAATTCTCATTAAGTTGTTTTATCTCGCAGGTTGAGCCAAGAACTTACAAAGAGGCGCTTACCGAAGACTCTTGGGTCAATGCTATGCAGGAGGAACTTAGTCAATTCGAGAAATTGGGAGTGTGGAAGTTAGTTGATTTGCCGGATGGTCATAGGAAAATTAACACTAAGTGGGTGTTTAAGTGTAAGAGAGACGATAGAGGAGTTGTCGTAAGGAACAAAGCTCGACTTGTTGTTCAGGGATTTAGTCAACAGGAGGGAATTGATTTTACCGAAGTCTATGCTCCTGTAGCACGACTAGAGGCGATCAGAATTTTCCTAGCATTTGCGTCTTGGAAGAACTTCAAAGTTTATCAGTTAGATGTTAAATCGGCGTTTCTTTATGGGAAGGTTAAAGAGGAGGTTTATGTCGGTCAGCCACCGGGCTTTACTGTTGGGTCAAAATGGAGAATGATGTTATCAATTACGCCGACGTTATTTAGCATATTTATTATTTTGTATAGGATGACGTTTTTAGTTATTTTAGTCGGACATTTTAGGGTCTTTAGTAGGTTTTCCAAGCAAGAGGCGGCTTGCTTGGAGGACAAGGCTCAAGGGTCTATATATAGATTACTACACCTCACTTGGAGGGTGTGCATTTGTGAGCCACCACCCCGAGGGAGCTCACCCGGGGTGGATGATTATCTTTGTATTTCTTATTTGTATCAATGAAACTTTCTTTATTGTTCATCTATCTTTTCATTGTTATTACTTGTTCTTGGTTCACAAATCAACCCGTCTCACCATATATTTACCGAACCGAGACTGAAACCGGATCGTTTCGGACCTATCATTTGGTATCAGAGCCTCGGTGGCTCGTTTCAGTTCTCGGTTTGGTCGGAGCTTCACCGAAAACCCGCCGGAGACGTTAAAATATGGCAAATCTGAAAATTTTTCGTTGTTTTTCGTGTTGTTTCAGATCTGGTTTTGTAGAAGAAATAGTGACAGAAGTTGGTATGATCGATGGTTGTTTGTTGATGTTTCAGATCCGGCGACTTTGTTCACCAGCGATTTTATTCATATCAGCAGTTTTGTTGTTTATGTTTTTTTTTGTTCTCGAAGAATGTTGGTGTGCTTGAAAGAGCTTTTGCCTTTTGCTATGATGAATCTGCACAAGTTACTGTCCATGGAAACCAAAAAGAAAAGAAAAGAAAATAAATAAAATGGTGCATGTTTCTTGGAGCTGAAACTTCCTTCGAGAACAAGAGTCAGTGACCGTTTCTGGGTTTTTCTAGATCGATATGGATACTGTCATCAGGATGACGGCGGAGCATGGTTATGATCTGTGGAGATGCATGATGGCGAATGGTAGTTGTCGGTGTATTTACCGTGGCAGAAAATAGGCAACAGCGTAATTGTATTTGGCGGTGTTGGTTGGTGGCGCATGGTGGATAACGAAGTAGCTAGTGGTTGACGACGGCATTACGGTGGAACAAGGGTGGCGGCTAAAAAGTAATGATCGGAAATGAGTTACCCGGCCGGGGATTTTAAAAGGTGATCGGAATGTGTTTTTGTTCATCGGAGATGTTATTTTCCGGAGATGGCGGCTGACTTTGTTTGTTGTCGGCTAGGGTATGCAAGTGATGGGCCTAAGATTGATGGGTCTCAAATCATAAATTACATCATGGGCTAATGATTGCTTCATGATATGATAATTCTTTTGGGCCCACATTTACACTGCATTTTAATTTCACGACAAATGAACGTTATCAGATGGTTTGTGTGCACATGGACTATTGTGGAAATTAAGGTATGTGTTTGAAGGATTATTTTATTATTCTGGGCCCATTAAATTTTTATTAGGATGGTATGAGTGATGGCTGCTTATATGAATGGGTCCATGAGAGAAGTGATTATTTTGCAAGAAGAATTTAAATGTATTGGGCCAGATGGATTAATTTTTTTTGGTTGGGTTATGGTTTGTTTGTAAAATGGAGGATTTAACCCGGTCGAGTCTTAAAAGGTTATTTATGGGGCTTAGAGTGTTGATCTGTTTTGGGCCGGGAGTACAAAATTATTTTATGGGCCAGCGACTTTGGTAGGTTTTGTGTTTTTGTCACCAAAGAAATTATTGGCGACTTTAGCGGTGGATCAGGAGCTAAACGCAATCTGACAAAATTGAAGATCTTCACAATGAAGCTGATTATTTAATTTTTATCATTGGAGTTCGAACCCTATCATATGCCTATTACAATTGTATCTTCAAAAGTAAGATAAGGAGCTTTGATCGACAAAATATAGGAGGGTCTACATTTGCGGGGGAAAACGACAATGAAGATTTTTGGTACTTAGCCGATTTGTGAAGATTCGAAGATGACATCAGATTTATTTTTGAAGATCATTTGAAGAATTGATAGCATCATTCTCGGGGGAATATTGTTGGGTCAAAATGGAGAATGATGTTATCAATTACGCCGACGTTATTTAGCATATTTATTATTTTGTATAGGATGACGTTTTTAGTTATTTTAGTCGGACATTTTAGGGTCTTTAGTAGGTTTTCCAAGCAAGAGGCGGCTTGCTTGGAGGACAAGGCTCAAGGGTCTATATATAGATTACTACACCTCACTTGGAGGGTGTGCATTTGTGAGCCACCACCCCGAGGGAGCTCACCCGGGGTGGATGATTATCTTTGTATTTCTTATTTGTATCAATGAAACTTTCTTTATTGTTCATCTATCTTTTCATTGTTATTACTTGTTCTTGGTTCACAAATCAACCCGTCTCACCATATATTTACCGAACCGAGACTGAAACCGGATCGTTTCGGACCTATCATTTACCGATCCAATCCACAAAAACAAGGTCTACTTATTGGACAAAGCGCTGTATGGTTTACATCAGGCCCCGAGAGCCTGGTATGAGACTTTGTCTCAACACCTACTCGCCAACAAGTTCATTCGTGGAAAAGTGGATGCCACTCTCTTCACTAAAGAAGTCGATGGTCATCTTCTGATAGTTCAGATTTATGTGGACGATATAATCTTTGGGTCAACAAATGAAAATCTATGCAAAGATTTTGAATCAGTGATGAAGCAGAAGTTTGAAATGTCATCAATGGGGGAGATGAAATTCTTTCTGGGTTTACAAGTTGAACAACTTCCTGAAGGAATTTTCATTCATCAGTCAAAGTATGTTCATGATATTCTAGAGAAATTTGGGATGTCAAGTTCTACTCCAGCTGCTACCCCACTTGCAACAAATCATGGGATTCACCCAGATCTCACTGGAGATAGGGCTGATGAAACTTTTTATCGATCCATGATAGGTTCTTTAATGTACCTAACTGCTTCACGTCCTGATATCATGTACCCAACGTGCCTCGCAGCAAGATTTCAGTCTAACCCAAGAGCATCTCACATGATTATTGTGAAGAGGATATTGCGCTACCTGAAAGGAACTCCTTCATTGGGGTTGTGGTATCCTAGGAAAGGCGATTTTACGCTCGAAGGGTATTCCGATTCGGATTTCGGATGCTGCAAAGTCAATTCAAAATCAACAACTGCAGGATGCCAGTTTTTTGGTCCTAGATTGGTTACCTGGCAGTGTAAGAAACAAACGTCTGTGGCGTTATCTACTTGTGAAGCGGAGTATGTTTCTGCTAGCAGTTGCTGCTCTCAGATCTTGTGGATACAGCAACAGATGCGCGACTACGGTTTGCAGTTTCTTAACACACCTATTTTTGTTGATAATGAGGCCGCAATAAATATAACTAAAAATCCAGTACATCACGCTAAAACTAAACACATAGAAATTCGTCATCACTTTATTCGTGATTGCTTTGAGAAAAAGTTGATACGAATTGAGAAAATCCACACTGACGAACAGAAAGCTGATTTACATACCAAAGCTTTTGATAAAAATCGGTTTAAATATTTGTCAAAACTGAATGGTATGAAGCTTCTGTCGGTGTCGGATGGCATAATTGGCGTTGATGAAAGTACTGTTGTGGATGAAGACGAGAAACAATCTGCAATGGTTTGTCGAATTTTTACTTGTTTTGGTATTTAGGGGGAGTAGATGTTTGTTTGTACATAGTTATATTTTCAGAAAATACAAAAACAGTAAAAAATGCAAAAATACAAAAACATGATAAAATGAAAAAGAGCTTGTGTATATAGGGAAAATGATAGTACATCAGCTAGATGATCACAGTATGCTAAAGATTTGAAAAGTATAAAAGAGTTAAACAATCTTACTGATGATGTGTCGATAGGTTTTCGTACATTTAGTAGATTTATTCGGGATATAAACCTAAAATTCAAACTTGTGAATTCGTGGGGAACACTACTTGGATATATAGGTAACCCCTGAAATCTCGTTTGAAAGGTCTCTTAATCTGATATACTAGGTCTTTATACTCTATGATGTCTGGGGTATTATTCCGGGACTTCTGCTGAACGGTAGTTCTGACCTAGTCCCTGGCTAATACTTGCTGCAATGCTTGAAAAACAGCATTAAACCCTCAGCATGCTGAAACAATAAAATTGATAAATGCTGCTGTTGTAAGCAAAAAGATTCTCTAAAGGGGACACACCGAAAAGTCGAAGCTGATATCTCTCTGCGTATACGGAAGTATCGATCTGAGATCCCTCGGCCCTCGCATACCTAAATTATATACAGATATCATTGTAGTATTCTCACCTGTAAGACTGATTATTGGGATTCTGGATACGGGAGTATATTCAAGAGGTGGGACACATGAATGATCTAAGTTCTTAATTCATCTAAATCGTATCCTGAGTAGGTTGAAATTTGTGTGAGAATTTAAGATGGATCAGTATATCGACAATCGAGGTAAATTGTTTAAGTCTGAGTATGAAATGTAGCTTAACGGTACTTGTGTTTTGTCTAAAAAGCTGATATGATTCCCTGACACGCTCGCAAAAATATGTTTGTAAATAGTTTACTTTGGTTATTTTCTGCAATTTAAGTTTTTTTGTATTTCATTTCTTAGTTTAGAATACTTTGATAAAATCCAAAAAGATTTTATTTCTGCTTTATTTTAGACAAACCAAAGTGGAGAGTTGATTGTTGGATTCTCAGATGTTTGAAGCAGATGCAGGAAATTCTGGACTGAAGAATGAGGAGAGCTTACTTTGAAGAAGTTTGAATTGTTTGAAATGACAAAAACAAGTTCATTAAATTGATACTTGTTATTTTCAGAAAATGTTTGAAAATGTTGTTTTAAAATCAGTATTGATTCGTCAAAAGATCAACCAAGGTCATTAATTTGGACTTGGTAGATTAATCAAGTAATAAGGATCATTAACTTGAACTTGAATACTTGAGTGGATTGTTAAAGCTGATTGAGTTTGTGTTTTTGTGATTGAAAAGATAGTTTGTAATGTTTGTTGGTTGAGTAACAGGTTTGATCTTCATTATTCCCAATGGAAGCTATTTGTTAAAGCTTGAACCAGATTTCTCAGATTCTAGCATATCGAGAGGGGGAGTCTGTGAAAGGGGGAGTCTGGATCAACAGTCAAAGGGAAGATTGAAGATAAAGATTGTTGAGAGTTTTTACAATGTTTGAAGATTGTTAAAGACAAAGACTTGAAGCCAAAGACTTCATCAACATCCAAGGGGGAGTCTGTTGGTGCACTAAATGTCTGCTGATTACGTCATTATCAAGTCTTGTGTCTAGGATTGTTTGAATAATCACACAATAGAGTTTAAGTTAGGGTTTTTATGTTTAAACACAAGAGATTTCGCTTGAGTAGGTTTGTGTTTGCTTGAAGCGAAATCAGCATAAGAGATTTCGCTTGAACAAGCCTCAAGCGAAATCATGTTCTCTATATATAGGTGGTGAGGTCATTTGAAGCGATAGAGAGTTGTGAGTGTATGTGAGTCAAGGTGCTGCTGAATTTTTGTCAGAAAATCATTATAAAGACTCAGAAGGGATTAATAGAAGGAAAATTAAAAAGAACAAAGCTGTTATGACTTTGTATACATTGATTCCGCCTTTGTATTCAAAGATGAACGCCTTAACTGACTTTTAGAGGTCGTACAACGGTCCAACAACTTCCACCACTCATAGAATAGTGCGCGAATGGCGCAACATGCATAAGGAGTGGGATGCTTTTGAAGCGTCGAAAAAAGAAATTACTGAAGAGAAGGTGAAGGTTGCCATGTTGAGAGCCAAACTAGAGGCTGATCAAGCCAAGTTTGAAAGCGAGCAGAAGACAGAGGAGTGGTCTGCTGCAGGATGGAAAAGGAAGGCTGAATCTGAAGCTGCTCTTCTTTTAGAAGAACGAAAACGTTGGAGGGAAATTTGTGACAAAGATAACAGCGAGAAGATGGTTCTTCGGAACAATATTAACAATCTCAAGGCGGAGATTGAAAGGTTAAAGAAATAAAGAGCAGAGGCTGAAGCTGCTCGTGATGAGGCTCGTTCTCATAGAGAAAGGAGCGAGCAAAGAGAGGTACAAACCTGCGCCACTGTCTGATTAGGAACAAACCAAGGCAGAGCTTTAGTCTGCCAAAAAGGACTTGCAGCTTGAGAAAGTTGAGAAAGCTGAAACCTCCGTCGTCTTGCCGAAATTGAGGAGAAGTTGGAAAATTCTGAAACTGCCCGGGTTGAGAAAGCTGAAACCTCCGCCGTCTTGCCGAAATTGAGGAGAAGTTGGAAAATTCTGAAACTGCCCGGGTGACGGCAGAGAGTTTGGTTGAACCTCTAAAGAATGACATGCTATGGATGAGGCATCATGGGATTATCAACATAAGTATGTCAACCCCTTGTAATATTTCTGATAAGTTTGCATGTCTTCTTATCGTGACTTCTGTCTATGCAGGTTGCAAATTCGATCTTAAACTCCATTGACTTGGATCAGACTATTGCCAATTTAATGGTTACCGCACGCAGTGACGGATATGCTCAGGGGTATGCAGAATGTACCCAACATGTCAATGACGCGGAGTTGATACTGGAGCTGCCCATGCTGCTGCTAAGATAGAGTATAACAATCTGCGCCTTTCGGTGATGGATTTGGTAACCGCTGCACTTCAGTCTGAAGACTTTGTGGTGCAACTGAAAGATATACTCCCAGACGAAGCGGCTGCCTCCGATGAAGACTTAGAATAGGTTGTCTTGTATTTTTTGGTTGCTGAACATGTTTGTTGGATAGGTTTGGGATGTGGATCCCGTTTATGTAATATTTTGTTAATGCGCTGTTGCGTAAGTAACTTTTTCCAATGCACTGCCGCGCATGTAGTTTTTGTTAATGCGCTGCCGCGCAAGTAACTTTTATGAATGCATGGTATGTTTTAGTTACAATGTTTGCATGAGTACAATTACTTTGTTTAGGTAAGACAAATAAAGATGGTATAAAGCTCATGTGTGAACGTAGGGTTGGACCTTGCACAGTACCTGTGACCGTTGACCGTTCATGAGACTTGTGTTTGGTTACCATAGTGTTTTTGTGCTTACCAAAAGAAATTGCATGCATTTGTAATAAAACATAAAGGTGTAATGTAACAGACTTTGTATTGATTTGAATAAGGTGCAGAGGCCATGTAGTACAAAGCTGCTATTAGGATAAATAAGAAACTTAAGTTACTGCGCATGTAAATAGTCCTTGTGCCATAAGTTGACAAGTTGAAGAACCTGTCAAATATGAAGGAAACTATGATTACATGCGCGCTGAACTGTCCTGGACCCTTAGGCTTGTTTAGCTTTTTTATTTCTTGGCCCTTCGTCTCCACGGGTGATCTGCTTGATTTCTTTGCGCACGTTCTGAACTAGATGTGTAAGCTCTCCACTCTTGAGTGCTTTTTCTATTTCAGTGCGTAGACTAATGCAGTTGTTCGTGGTGTGGCCATTGTCCATGTGGTACTCACAATAGAGGTTTGGATCTTGTCCTCTTTTGTTTTTCATTGGCGGTGGTGTTTTGAACTGGTAATCCTTGGTGCTAAGTACTTCCGCCGGTGTCTTGGTAAGAGGCGTCCACTGCCTTTCGCGGTTTTCTTTCTTGGCTTCCTTTTGAGATGTGATCTTGTTTATTGTTGTGCGGGCATCATCTGAAGAATATGCACCTGAAGTTGAGTCTTTCCAGTTTTTCTTGAATTTCCGACCACTGCTTCCGCTCATGTCTTGAGGGCGATTTTGGGGCAGTGGTGGTCTGTTGGAACTTAAATTGCGCTTTGTTTGAGCACAAACCTTGGCTGCTGCCATCAACTTCTCCCAGCTCTTCGGTAATCCTTCAGTCCCCGATAATACCTTGATCATATCGTCGAATCTCACCGCGTATTTGAACTGTGCGTGGATTAAGTGTGCGTGCACATCACCAATTTCCAACACTTCCTTGTTGTCCTTGTGATGAAATCTTCCAAACTTTCATCATCCCTCCGCCAGATGTTCATGACATCCGCGGAGTCTCGAATGGATCGGCGCTGGTGACTGAAATGAACCAGAAATTTTTCCTTAAGATCAACCCAGGATGTTAACTTACCTACTGGTAGATTGTCAAACCAAAGGCGCGCGGCGCCTGTAAGGGTTTGGACAAACAGGTGGCACCACATAGGTAGTGTCCATCCGCCGACTAGTCCCGCGCTGGTGAACAGCACAGGTGATCATTAGGATCTGACAGTCCATTGAACTTTCCCACATTTGAGGGTAACTTTGCCCGCTTGAGGAGAGCCAGTGCAATTTCTCTGACAAACTTTGAGTTTTAAGCAGCTCCCGCGGGTCGATAAATCAGATTGTAATAATACTCCGCTTCTAGGTTATAAACCACACGGATTTTTGGTTTGTAACTTGCATGATCTCTGTGTATCCGATTGAAAACACTTGTGTTGTCGTCTTCATTATACGTTATGTCATATTCATCAATTTGGGTGTCCCGCTTCTGTGAGAAACGCGGGTCCAAACGTGAATGAACCGATTGGCGTTTTTGAGAGTATTGCTCTTCACGGTGGTCTCGTCGTCTAGATTCAGAGTGAGTAGATTCATATCTATTGCTGGACTTGGAGTAGAGTTCCATATCGTCGACCGACATGTGTGACGATGCATCATAATGCAACACTCGAGGTGCAGATGAGGCTCGCACCTGAACTGCAGATCTACGCGTCTGTGGTGCTGGTTTAGCAGTTTGTGCACAGAGCTGTGCATAAACGGCGTTCAACGCACCTTGGGACTTAACGTACCACGAGATCGGAGTCTCGCCAGGAAGTAAAATTGAGCTAATCGGGATTTCAGGCTGTACTCCTGGTGTAACAGGATCATTTTCATGATTAATGTTGTTCTAAACATCGTTATCATCAGATGCTTCTTCCACGATTCCCTCGACACGGGAAGCATGAGCAAAATTGCCCCTGTTCTCTGGTCGAGGGCCTGGTGGATGATTCGACGGAGCTTCTGTCATTGAAAACAGAAAAGAAATGAATCGATCGAGAAGATGAAAATGAAAATAGAAGAATCGGTGGGCGCCAATGAAGAAACAGTGAACTAATATGACCGGAATCGATTAGATCAGCGGTTTTGTCTCTGCATAAAAGGGTTAATATCCTCGTCGATTCGGTGGTTGGCTCGCTTCTTTCTATGGTGATCACTGCAAAACAGAAAGCCGTTAGACTCGCCACGGGGAGAATGAGGATTCTCTCCGTGACCACCTTCCGGCGTGAGAATAAGTACAATGACCACGAAGAAGATGAAGTTGTATGAGTGAGAGTAAGTGAAAAGTAACCTGTGAGATCATACCTGAAGCATTTTATTTATAACCGGGTTTTTGCAGGAAAATGGTGTAACGGAGAGAGTAAAGGAAAGCACTTTTCCGTTAGCGGTTATCTTTTCTTTCCGTCAATCGTTAACTTTACGTCCATGCACATGGATGGTGGGTTTGATCAACGGTTAGGGAGTTGGCACGTGGAAAGTGGTTTTTGTGTAGACCTTTCTTCAAGTTAGTGTCATCATCGTGATTTAGATGAAAGCTCAGGATCATGCCACGTCACATTCAGTTGCAACTGACCGGAGTCATGCACAATGATCATTTAAGTCCTTCTAGAATATCTACAGCTGTAAACCGTTATGCCTTTGCCACATGTCCATTCCGTTGTAACAGAAAAGATTCCTTTGTTCAAGTCTTGATTTAAGGCGCGCGGAGATGTTTAGGATTTTCTCTTCAAGCCTAACTGTGCCCTTGCGAGAGCCCGCGCGAGGGTGTTAGTTGAATGTTTGTTCCTCCTTTTCTCCGGCGCACGGTTATCGAAGACTGTTCTTTCCCAAATCTTATTAAGAACCGTTGCTCGGCCGCGCAGGCCTAAGGTTATGGTATGGTTCAATGCGTCTGCTTAATATTTTTAGGACCATACCCCTTCAATGTAAAAAGGGAATATACCCATTTCGTTAATCTAACTTCCTTTTAAAGTATGCATATTTAGCGCAAAGTATCCTATTAATTAGATTTTTATGGTAAATGATTATCCATTGCCTTTATCTAATTTCCTTTCAACACATGCAAATTTAAATATGTAAATCTTTTTACATGGCACACAAAACTATGACAACGTGTGGTTGGTACTAGTTGAAAGGTGATATGTACTTAAGAAAATTGATATTTCACATTATAAAATTTAATAACAAATAACAGTTAATATTAGATACTAACATACAATGACTAATATGTTTTTTTGTGTATATGATTTTATTTATTCATATACAAAGTTATGGTTAAAGCAATCAGATCTTGACATGAAGTTTGAAATCTCCATACCGTATACAAAATCAAAGCATACATATGATTTTGATAACTCTGAACATATATAAGTCGAAACACGCTCAAACTAACTACGACATGGATCAAGAAAGAACACAAAAAAATCGAACGAGAAGAAAATAGAAAGAATCCAACCCTGTTGTAGAAAATCAAAAATAATTGTTTGACCATGCTTCAATTATATCTATACTTCAATTTGCTCGAATATCACGAACGCTAAAAATCTACACTTCAATTCTAAGGAACCTAAAAAATCTCCATAGCGTGAAAGTCACCAGATGGTTTGATTGATATGGAATTTGAATGGTTTTGGGGGTTTATGAACTTGAAAGGCAAAAGACAAAATCGCCCCTACGCAAAAAGACTTGTTGGCCCTTATAAAAATCAATTTTAAGGGTGTGTGTAAGATAGGGAAGTGATTGAATCAATTGAGTAATCACAAGGAGCAAAAAAGTCAAATTAAAACTATGGGATCAAAATGGATAATAATATATGAAAAGGAGCGGTCATTTAGCAACAACCTACAAATGAGATGTCAAAGAATTCGTTGCGATGAATCTTAATCAACGATGTTGAGTCTCACTGAAATGTTTTCTGGCAGTACAAAAGCAAGAGAGGCGAAGTTGGATAGCAACTAATCACGCTGAAAACAAGAACAAAACAAAAACAAAACTAAAGAAAACAAATTCAATTTACATAAAAAAAATGCAATGGTATATAGCACATATGCTCATAATAAATGTTTTTTTTTTGGGTCATATGATTTACATGTCTTGTTTGATTTGTTTTGTATGATGATTCTATCTCTCTTTCTACGTTTTACCATATATCATCTATATATCTTTCTATTTTTTTTAACAAACACTTGTTTATATTACAAACACAGTTAATATTAGGAGTCATGCTTGCTACCTAATTCCGTTCTCTCATTTTATTAAGCAAATTATAAATTGTTTATAGGGTCGCTGTAAAAAAACCTACTAGATCACTCGAGTTTCCGTTACACAGGTGCTATATAAACGAAATTGTACGGAGTCATTTAACCCGTACCCTTTCACTCCACCTCTGATGTTGATATGCATGTAAATGAACCGAACGTTCATGAACTGTTGGTGAACTTCTTTGGCGAGAAGTTCATTTTTTTTTTGAACGGCCAACAAACTCAATCCCGAGCACTCTCGGGGCACCCACTGGACAAACGGAGTACTCCGAGAGTAACCCGAGTCCACCACCAATTCCGAGGAAAACCCGATAATCCACCCGCCCGTAGGCACGACGGTGAAATTACCGGTAAAACCCGTTTGGCTCAAGGATCCAATCCAGGTTTCCCTGGGTCTCCTATCATTGCCCACCAATGCCTCACTCTGCACCAAGTGGGAGTCGAACCTGCATCTCTCAAGAGAAATGCAAGCCCTCCACCACTTGATCTAGAGATCATTGGCAGTTCATTTATTTAATAGACAAACGAACATGAACAAAAACTTTTGTTCATTTAATTAAATGAATGAACATGAACACACGTTGTTTTCGTTCATTTATGTTAATTCATTTTTATGTTTGTTTATTTACGTTTGTTCATTTAACGCGTACCCTTTCACACCCATTTTTAATTATTTATATAAAAACTATTTATTGTAAGTATGTATGAACCCTATTTAGATGTGTTTTTTAATAAATTATAATGTATCAGATTTGTTCGATTGTGTTCATTAATGTTAAATTATGTTTTTTTGAATTGTGGTCATGTTGATTAATGTTTGTTTATGTTTATTTAAGTTTGTTCATTTATTTTCGTTTACGTTCGTAAACTGTTCATTTAGGTTTTAAACGAACACAAACATGCTAATTTTCTTAATGAACGAACACTAATAAAAAAATTATTCGATTATATTTTCGTGTTTGTATTTGTTTAAAGTTAAATAAACGAATACAAACATGCCTATATTTGTGTTCGTTCCGTTGGTCTAGATGTTGGTAAAGTGTCAAATTACACTATTAAACGTCTTTTCAAAATGGATGTTAAAAAACGTTTATAGGTCTAGATGTTGGTAAAGTATCAAATCACACTATAACGTCTTTTCAAAATGGATGTTAAAAAACCTTGGGCCAAACTATCTATACACTTGGTGTGTAGATAGTCACCTTTAAAAGGTGTTTTTTGTCTTTATATGCACACCCTGCAGTGTCGAACTGTGACCAAAATGTGGCGTTTTGGTCAGGTTAGTCAGACAAAGACTGATGGGTGTCTGACGGGTCTGTTGACTGGACCAAAACGCCGAGCTTTGGCAGCGTTTTGGTCCTGTCAACCAGACCGGGTGTCAGTCTTTTGACTGGTTGACAGGACCAAAACGCGGCCAAAGCTCGGCGTTTTGGTCCGGTCAACAGACCCGTCAGTCTTTTTCTGATTAACCGGACCAATACGCCGCGTTTTGGCCACAGTTCGACACTGCAGGGTGAGCATATAAAGACAAAAAACACATTTTTAGGTGTGTATATAGTGAAATGGGTGTGACAATAGGTACACCCAAAACCTTTTAACAACCTCATTTGGGCCTTGTTTATATAGATTGAGGAAACAATGGACCGGACCTCATATGGGCCTAGATTCAAGCATTAAGATTCGAACACCGTCATTAGTGGTGCACAAATAGGGTTTTTTTAAAAACCGGTTCCGGGTATGGAACCGGGTTCGGGTAAGATCGGGTTTTATAAAATCGGGTTTTTTTTTAAAAACCGGGTTGGGTCCGGGTCCGTTTTTTCTACAAAAAATGTATACCCTATATACCAGGGTCCGGGTCGGGTTTTATAAAACCCGGGTATTATAATACCCTATTTCCGGGTTCGAGTATGCATCGGGTAGGGTTCCCGTATGCATCGGGTTGGCAAAAAACCCACACCGGGTATTAAAAAATCCAACTGGGTATTAAATGCTTCTTTATATGTTTTAGTGGATGGTTTAGCTTATTAAACTTTAATGACATTTTTAAAACAAGATTACATCAAAGTGCATACATAATTCTTAGAAACCCAATAATTAAACAAGATTACATTAAGTTGGATACATAATTTTGTTAAATCATAACAACTAGAAGTCTTATAAAACCCATAATCGGGTATTTATAAAACCCATAACCGGGTATTTATAAAACCGGGTAGTACGAAAAACCGGGTATAAACCAGGTAAAAAAAACCCGGTTCCGGGTTCGGGTTTTAGATCAGATATGAATACCCGGTCCCTACCCTATGGGTAGGGTCGGGTTTGGGTTCGGGTATAAAAAAACCCGGGTTTTATAATACCTGGTTCCGGGTCTGGGTTCGGGTTTTTTGTGCACCACTACCCGTCATCAGCATCTATAAGATGTATTTAGTACTAGTTTTTGCACTATCCACGTTGCGGGGCATTAAACCGAATATTTCTTTCTCATAACGTATACGTCTGTGTTTCGGTTACTTATACATACTACTCAAAACACTATCTAAAAAAATCACGTCGAGACAACCAATTAAAACAAAACACTACCATACTTTTGCTAAAAAAAAAACTAAAAGGATAGAAAGACTATAATTTTAAACTGGGAGCATATTTATATTTTTTCAGGACAAATGAGTGTGTGCCAGACAGCCACCTGGCACAAATAAAAGTTGCACCGAATCAACCAATTAAAACAAAACACTACCATAGTTTTGTCAAAAAAAAAAAAAAAAAACCATGGGATGACTATAATCTTACACCAGGGGCAAAATTGTAATTTGACAGAAAAAAAAACAAAAAAAGAAAAACTATAAATTTGAACCAATGACAAAATTGTAGTTTGGCTTGGAGGGAAAAAACAAAACTAATGTGAAAACTGTAAATTTTAACAGGGAAAAATCTTAATTTGGTTGGACGAATGGTGAAGTGCCAGGCAACAGGGGCAAAGTCGTAATTTTTGAACAGGGGTCAAAATCGTAATTTTGAAGAGGGGGCAAAATCGTAATTTTGAATAGAGGCAAAATCGTTTTTTTTTTAATCAATTACGGAGTGCCAGGCGGGGGCGAAATCGAAATTTTGATGTGAGGGCAAAATCGTAATTTGTCAAAAGATAAAACGATGACAAGACTGTAATTTTGAACATGGACAAAATCACAATTTTAAACAAGGGCAAAATCGTAGTTTTTAATTAGGGGTAAAATCGTATATTTTCTAGACCAATTCAATGAGCATAAGTCCACTTCCTTTGTAATATATATAAGGCATATCTTGTGGAGTAAGGAAAGGGGGCGTCAACGCCACATCATCAAATGTGGCATTGAACACCGAAACGCACCAGTGAAAGGGACGCCATCTGCGGAGTCATTACCCCCTTAACTTCCTTGAAAGGATTTCGAGGTGCGGTCCACCCCATTTCAACCAAATACGTTTTTTTATATATATTTAACCACAACAACATGATAGTTAAATGGTGAGTTAGTTAAAGCTCATTCTCTACGTGACAGTGTTGTGACGAGAAGTTAGGAATTTTTTAGTTAAATCACAATGAATGATCTAAGAACATTGGACTAAAGGCATAAAACCTATATTTAACAAACTTGGATTACATTTCTATTTTATATTAAAAAATGAAATTACATATACATCTGGGGAAAAACAAACTTAACTACTTATGTATATGTTTACATGTCAAAACAATAAAGATCTAGGAGGTTGATGTACCGATGGTGTGGTCCACGATACATACATAATCACTAATTATTTTATTGAACGGCATACACAATCACTAATTATTAGTAATTACCTATATATATATTAAAAACACTACTGAATGAACAGTAGTGAATATAATATAATTTAATGAATAGTACCATCATTAAGGAATGAGTAAATGCTATCGAATTCTGATACAGGTATCAAATTTATCAAACCGGGTGTATTTTCGGTACCGGTTCGGCACCGGTATTCATCGATCTTTACCCTCAAATACTGGTGTCGTACCGGTACCCGCCGTATCGAGCCGTACCAATATAATTACCTATATATTAAAAACACTACTGAATGAACAGTAGTGAATATAATATAATTTAATGAATACTACCATCATTAAGGAATGAGTAAATGCTATCGAATATGATACCGGTATCAAATTTATCAAACCGGGTGTATTTTCGGTACCGGTTCGGCACCGGTATTCATCGATCTTTACCCTCAAATACTGGTGTCGTACCGGTACCCTTCGTATCGAGCCGTACCAATATAATTTAATGAATAGTACCATCACTAAGGAATGAGTAAATGGTATCAGGTTCCGGTACCGGTGTCAAATTTATCAAACCGGGTGTATTTTCGGTACTGGTTCGGCACCGATATTCATCGGTCTTTACCCTCAAATACTGGTGCCGTACCGGTACCGACCGTATCGAGTTGTACCGTACCAGGTATATTCGATACCGGTACCCACTTTTGGGGATTTCAATAACGGTATTTTCGGTACCAGTTGGTACCAAGCTCATCAAATTCTGTAGCAACGTAGCAATGCAAGTAATTGCACCGTTTAGATTACTTTTCATACACACAGTAAATAAACTGTATTTCGTTTGAATGAGATTTTATATACACAACAACTTATTTTTAATATTTTTTTTGTCTTTTTATGTAATGAATGAATTGTAGCATGTAAAATTAACTTGGATAGTTATTGATGAGCAAAACGTATCAAATCCTGTAATCAAACCGGTATCGTATCGGTACCAAATTTACTATACCAAATCATTTTCGGTAAGAATCGTTACTTTCGTTTCGACACCGGTCTAGCATCATACCTGTATTTATTGATTTTTACCTTCAAATACCATATCCTATTGTACCGAGCATTTTCGGTGCCGGTACTTAATTTCGATTATTTTTCGGATAAAAACTTTCGGTGCCGTTACCGGTACCGAGCTCATCCATGTTTTAACGTGTTAGCACCGTAATAAATGAATTGAAAACAACCGAATTTCCAACGTGTAGGACGTGTGGGTCCTATTATTATATGTTAGGCTATTTAAAATCGTTTTTTTAACGGAGTGACTATGCTTTTCACGACATTTTTATTTATGTTTTGATAATCGGTATATAATTGCCGTTACTGACACGCGTTTTGCAGTCATTGGGTCCCCGCCGCAACGCGCGGGCGGAAATTCAACTAGTTATCTTTCATCTTCATTTGACTAAGAACAAACGTTATGGGGGCCGGCTTAGTCCCGGCCTGGCCCGGCGCGGCGGCGCCGGTCCCCCACACCGCCCCCCATAGGGTCGGCTCGTCCCATCCGTCTCTCACAAGCCGGACTCGCCGTGCCTCCTTTCACATATGCCTATACATACATATATATATATATATATATATATATATATATATATATATATATATATATATATATATATATATATATATATATATATATATATATATATATAAAGGGGTTCATCCCCCACCCCCTAGATTCATCCCCTTTAAGTCTTGCTTACGTGGCGGTGACGTGACGGCCCATCCCCAAAGGGATGAGGCTCTCCATACCCTCTAGTCTAAAGTGACCACTAAAAACAAATTGCCCAAAAGAAATAATTTTATATTTTAGAATGCAGATGGTGGTCAACAATGACTAGCCGGCGGCTACGATCGTTTATGAGTGAAACCTTATCATGTTTTATGCTTTTATAATATAACTTTAGTCGTTTTACTTAGTTATAGGATTTACTTTTATTCGGTTATAACTTTTTATATCATTTCATGTCACCTTTTATTCGGTTATAACTTTTTATATCATTTCATGTCACCAAAGTTTACTCCTAGTAAGGGGTTGTTTGTTTACCTCTTAATGAGACTCTTAATGGTTCAGACCTCACCTCTTACTGGTTCATACTATTTGTTTCACGAGCAGATATGTCTGAATGGTTCATACATTTGCCTCTGAATGGTTAAGATTTATACAGAGTCTGAATGGTTAAGACCTTTAATCTGAATTGGTCATTTGTCTCTGAACGGTTAAGCATTATACAGGCTCTTAATGGTTCAGACCTCTTACTGGTTCAGCACTTAATGGTTCAGACCTCTTACTGGTTGAGCACTTAATCATTCAGATGTTGCCAAACAGCCCCTTAATAGAACCCGATTAAATTAGCTGATGTAACCCAAAAGAATATTCAGACTAAATTCCGGAGAGAATGAGAGAGCAAGGGTGTGTTTGGTTCACAAAATGTTTTGGAATTGAGATTAGAATTTGTATAGAAATTAAAATTTGAAGGAATTGGATTTGGAATTTAAACATTTCAATAGGAATTGGAATCTCGATTCTATGTTTGATGTGTTTGGTGGTCAAATGAATTGAAATTTATCACCTGCCCCCACCACCCCCAGTTCCAGTCGAAACAGACCGGCTTGAAATGGTGTGGGTCCAAACGGTGCCGGTCGAGACGTGCAGGTCGAAACTGCACGGGTCGATACGGTTCGGGTTGCAACGATGTGGTTCGAAACGGTTCTGGTCGAAATGGTTTGCGACACGGTACAGGTCGCAACTGTTTGGTTCGAAACGATGCGGTTCAAAATGGTTCGGGTCGAAACGGTGCGGGTTAAAGTGGTATGGGTCACAAAGATTCAGGATGATATTGTACGGGTCAAAACGGTGCGGGTCAAAACGGTTCGGCTTGAATCGGTGCGGGTTGAAACAGTGCGGGTCAAATCGGTGCTTGTCGAAACGCTTCGGGTCGAAACGGTTCCGGTCAAATCGGTCGGGTCGAAATGGTGCAGGTCCTCGGCGGGTCGGGTCAAGACAGTGACCGGGTAGCTGGGTATGATGGATGTGATGCTGTCAATCGGTCGAAAATTCCAGTGAATTTACTTGAATTCCTTTATATGTAGGAAGGATTTTGAATTCCTTTAGTTAAAGGAATTTGAAGGAATACATGCCCAATTTCTTTGCCAACCAAACGCAAGAAGATTAGAATTGAGATTCCAGTTCTAACAAAATATGTGAATCAAACATCTTAAGAGTTAGGATTCATATTCTAATTCCACTAAATTCCATTAAATTCAAGGAAACCAAACGCACATAACCAGAGCCGTCCCCGAAAACTTTTGAAAAAATTTAGCCTCGGGCGACGGAAAGAATTGGGCCCAAATTTATGGTTAAGGGTAAATGAATTACAAAAATAAAAACTTAGTGATGATGGAGCAAAGACTTGAACTTGAAACCTTTACATTATTTTGAGATGGTTTTTGCCACTACACCACCAATATTTGTTTGCATAATAAACGGATAAATATATTAAATATATAATTTAATAAATATATACAAGCTTATAAAGACTTTTCAGACCCTTTAAAATTTGAGGCATCGGGCGTCGACATAGGTTTGCCGGGCCCAGAGCTGGCCCTGCACATAACCTTAACCTTGCTTTACATTCATGCTTGATAACGCAATAGAGCTCAGTTCCATATGGCCATATCAAATAATTGGGCCTTCTTTATTATTATTATTATTATTATTATTATTCCTGTTGTGTAACAACTTGCCTATTAACATTATAGAGATAAGAAATAGATATTGGGGAAAATAGATATCTTATTGATGTCTAAAAGGGATTACATATGCCTCTATTTCTAGGCTTACAAGATGAGAGTTAAGTATATAGAGAGATGGGAGTTAAGTATATGGAGAGTCATAACACAAGTGAATAGTCACACAATAAATATATAATAATTCATAACACTCCCCCTTGACTATCCACGTAATAAAATAATATATTATACTTATAATACGCTTGGTGATGCTGCCTCGTTAAAAACCTCGCTAGGAAAACCCAGTGGGATAAAACCATAGCTAAGGAAAAAAGAGTGCAGCGCGTATTTTCTCCCCCTGATACTTTTGGATCAGGTGTGTTGCCTTATTAAAAACCTTACTAAGAAAACCCAATGGGACAAAACTTAGTCAAGGGAAAAAGAGTGCAACTTGAGTAAGTATCCCCCTCATTTTAACATGTATCCTTTAAGTGATGTGTGTCCATCTTCCTTGAAAGTCGAATAAAGCTTTTGTAGCGAATGATTTGTCGCTTGATCCCTTAATGTGCAATCCTTTATGTTGAGTAATGTTGTATAATCTTCTAACGAGACTTTAGGTGCCTCCTTCCAAAAAAATATCATATGTCCACGACTGTGTTTTGTTACATTCCTGCATCTACAAGACTAACCAAACTAGTTTTGATGGGTTAGTAAAATATAACCTAATATCGTTTATACCTGAAATATTTATTTGAACTCATTCCAATGTCTCTTCGCTTGACAAAGGTTATATCATGACAATAAGCTCAAGTGAAAGATATTATAATCATACATAGCTAGCAAAACATTTTAATGCACTTATGCATTTAACGATGGTACTTATGCATTTAACGATGGTACTTCTAGAATGAGAATCTCTACTTTGGTAGGAGATGATAATAGACATTTCTTATAACAAATGATTTAACAACCTTTAACATACTTTAAGGTTCAACTATGTCCATACTAAAATATCCAAACATCATCTTCTAGATGTACTTGAGGGATTAGTAAAATATAATTACATATATACTCGAACTGCAGCTCGAGTGATAATTAGACCGTGCCAAGGTCATTCAAAAATTCTCCCTCTAAAAGCTCGATAATTTCTCTAAATGATGCCTAGACACATTACTGTAAATTGCGATTGTAATGAACTTTTAAAAGTAGAATGTTCATAGAACATGGCTAATTTAATCAAACTTATATCCCTCTTTATGCGAATATCTCGAGTTGTACAACACTCGTTTCGACTATTTAGTCCATACGTATTTTGTCAACTTCATATAATACGTTCTTAAGGTTTTGACATCATTAATGCTTCTAGCATTATCAATCCATGAGAGAATTCTTTCCATCTTATCCAAATATGCATGTGCTTTCACTCTTAGAAGTTTTGCTATATAAACTTGCCCTTTTAACACATAGATATCTATATCATATGCAAAAATATCAAGAACACTTGTTTTTATCACCAAAATTCATATTGTACCATGTTTGTACACTGTGTACATTGAGATGCCATAATAAACAGGTACATATTTTCTATGTATGTTTATTAGAGTATTGGTGCACTATAATTACATTCATAAGGTGTTTCAATTAACCTCTTAATCACTCAAATGCTTTAGGATACTCATGGGGAGTTCCAATTGTATTCAATTCAATAACATATACAACATGTATATGTATTCAAATCTGATTTATATAATAATCATAATATTCTCGAGAACTTATTTTATATTACCAGACTAATAAGATATTGGAAAGTCATTGCATCCACCACTGGAGAATACGTTTTCTCATAATCAATCATAGGTCTTTGTGAAAATTCTTGTGCCACCAATTTTGACTTATATCACTTAATTTGATTTTCACATGATTCGCGTAAAAGACACTTTTGTATCCAGCATATTTTACAACTTCAGTTGTATGGACTGTTGGTCCAGAAACTTTCTATTTCATTAGAGAACTAAACTCTGCCTTATTTGCGTCTTTCTATTTTGGCCAATCATTTCTTAATATTCATTCATAGACTGCTCTTAAATCTTGATCCTTATCATTTAATCATTTTAAGCGCTACATTATATACAAAAGTATAACGATATCGATTTTTATTTCGATTCCATACATATCTTAGACATGATACAACTTATCGAGATCTTTTTATTTTCAGGTACCTGAGGTTCTTCTTGAACCATCATGTCTATTGTCTCTTCAGGAGATCTTATTACTATTACCTCGACTTGACCATCTTAATTACTTGCTCCAATTTTCGAGGAATTTTATTATTGGAATCAACTAGTCTACCACGCTTTAGACGTACAATAGACTCATTACAAAAATATGTGGTTGTCCTCTTGGGACACAAATATAATTGGAGAATAAGCAGTTGATTATGTGACTTACTTAGTCACTCTATTTAGGTCAGTGAACTTGTCTGGTAATTTGATCTTTAATATTGGTAAATGAATTATACTTTAAACTTCTAGTTCATAGTTTATAGTCTGAGGATCAAGATGACATGATAATTCATTTCACTTTTCACTTTTCAACTGCTTGTTATCTCCCCTTAATGTTGGGAACATTCATTCATTAAAGTGATAACCAATGAGCCATAAACGAATTTCTCACTAATGGCTTTAAATATTTAATCATAGACGATTATTTATACCCAACATATTCTCAAGCTTCGTAGAAGTCTCATATTTGTGCGGTGTGGTGGATGAGTTTCAATATTTGTCGCACAACCAAAATCATTGATGAGACATCTTTGGTTCCTGACCAAAAACTAACTGTATGGGGAGAACTATAACTTATTGGCTTGATGTGAATTGATGGTACTATATATAAAATTACATGTACCTAAATGAACTTTTGCTCATCTCATGATTACTAGTGTTGTAACCAATAGTAGACATTTAGTGATCACAATAACACTTATTCCAATGATCGTTAATAACTTGGGAATCAAATTCACGATTATCAAATAAATATACTAATTTGGATTAATATGCTTGCTATCACATTAGCTAAGCCACAATCACACAAGCTTTAGGTTGTGGATTTGATAACCATTTAGACGATGCATCGATTTAAAAAAACTAAATGGTATCATGTTGGGATATGCATATCCTTTAATCGTTTCCAGAATATTTAGGTATACACACCCACGTTTATTTTGCAAATATATAATTTCCCTTGAGAGCAAACATTTCATGTTAATTATTATCTTGAAGAATCTTCTAGTTCTTCATTATGTTTCACATCATCATTGACTCGGTGTGGTCTAACCGATCATGCTAACTAATTAAATAATTATGATGCATAAACTTCTGGTTTATGATCGTATGTGTATTACTTGCTCGTATGTAATACAAAACGTATGATACAAGAGAATATATTATAACTTAAAAGTTAAAACCATCACGTTATGCAATCACTCCTTAGTTTGCCACTTTTGGTGGTCTATCTCATTACTAAAATGGTCATCATTACAATTCTTATAGTCAATCTCATCATTATAAGTGTCTCAATTAGGTCCATCATTACATTTACAATGGTTAATATATAATCACATTCACTTTTGGGAAAGAAGTAGAGCCAAAACAAGCTTCATAGCTTTTCATTATTTACTCGGTCACATGAGTATAATAAAATCATTTCATTTTTTCATAACTCTTATAACGATATTGCTACTTTAGGAGCATATGTCTCAAGTGTGACAAATGAAAAGAACTTAATCGATTTTTCCTTGTAAATAATGTTCTATTTTCTTACCAACAATTGAGAAGTAGTTGAGTCGTATAAGATTTATCAATTTTATATCTTACGACCTTTATAACGATCATTGTATAATCATCTCATTATTAACATGGTTGATCTCATTACATGAGCATCATAACAATTTTCTCAATTACCATGATTACGAACTTTACACCAATTATTATATCATCACATTCAGTTCAAGGAATGGATTATAACCAAACAACTATCATGGTGACATCATTACAATTTTCTTAGTTATTATATACATGATCACGACCTTTACATTGGTCATTATATCATCACATTCACTTCATGAACGGATTAGAATCACACAACTTTCATGGTGGTCGTTTCAAACCTTACATATTCTTTAACAATCTTGTTTCTTCAAGAGCATATTTGAGGTTTGACAATGGAACTTGTTTTGCTCAATGGATTATGATATATATTTTTCTCATCACATGATATAAATAGAGATGTAGTTATATAACCGAGACATTCATACTTATCGGTTTAAAATCTTACAAGCTTCGATAAACTCATAATAAGCTTTAAGAAGTTAGATACTTGATATACACCTTAATTTATTAGCTTTTACAAAGATGTATAACATGGATTCACTACGAAATATCATGGCATACCACATTCCCAATCTAAATAATTCCATGTTTAATACATACCACACATAACTAAATCTTCCAAGAGTTAGTTGACATACAAGTAGAATTATATTATTAAAATCTTTAGAGTAGTTTCAAAATGACCAATTGTGGAGATTTAAATATATATTGCATATTTGGGACAACTATATTAAACCATAAATTCACTAGATCCTGGTTAAATAAGGATGATGTCAATGTTGTTCATGATGATTTTAATCTTAATTCATAACCAATAAAAATATCAAGAAAAGCGTAAGTTATTTTCAAGTTTTATCATACCAACAATTGATGAGAAAAGAGGAAATAAAATTAAAACAATTAAGGATTTTCATACCAGATCAACAATTTTGTCTTTTATCTCTTTCGCCATCGTTGATACGACATGGTGTCTTGTGTTGATACAATTCAACTTCAAAAGCAATTCTTGCTGATAATGTGTTGTGTAACAACTAGCCTATTAACATTATAGAGATAAGAAATAGAGATTGGGGAAAATGGATATCTTATTGATGTCTAAAAGGGATTACATATATATGCCTCTATTTATAGGCTTACAAGATGGGAGTTAAGTATATGGAGAGATGGGAGTTAAGTATATGGAGAGTCATAACACAAGTGGATAGTCACACAATAAATATATAATAATTCATAACAATTCCATATATAAATAAGCAACTTATATGTGCATCATGACTTGTAACTTGTGCCTGGGGAGTGTTTAAAAAAACTAGGTTTTTCACATTTAACCCAAACATTTCATATTTTACATTTTAACCCCTTTTCATTTTTTTTTACTTTTACCCCAAAGTTTTCCATATTTTATAATTTAACACAAACACTTTATTATTTACAACTTTCGTACCCCATACTTTTTGTCTTTCGCAAGTTTTTCGTTTTACGTTTCGTTCTAAATTTTGCGAGTTAACATGTCGTAGCGTGCATGTGAGGTTCAACGTTTTTGCTATATTTTTTCATATTTGACAGACCTGTCGCAACGCGTCCATTTTTCCCCTTTTGAAAAGTTCGCCGCAATGGGCGGGTCGTAGATCGACTAAGTTATTATTTTCTACGTTTTACGTTTCTGGTTAATTTCTTCGCATTAAGACACTGTAACGGGTGTGCGTGGTTCAACGATTTTAGTCTGCTTTTCGTTCAGTGAAATTTTTATCATTTTATCTATTTTATTTTTACGATGTTGAGACTCAATGTCGTTGTGGCATTGGTGCTACTTGGCACGGTTTTATGAACGTTTTTAACCTATTAAAATTTTTACTATTTTTTTGTTTCAATTTACCCCTATACTTCTGTAACAACCCGCGTTTTTGAAGTCAAAGTATAAGTCAAAGTCAAAGGAAGAAAAGATTGATAAATGCGATCTGTCACTCCTTGCTTAATTATTGATTGTACTCCTTGACTTGTAATCGAATCTTTTAATTTGTGAACTTTAGTTGTGTTATGTGGAGTATTTATAATAGTCGCAGTTTATCGCTAATCGACCTATCGCTATCTCATCGCAATCGCATCACAACTCGAATTACGTGCTCTGAATATTGTTTTACGTGTGTGTGCTATTTATGTGTTACTTGTGCATGTTTATATTTGTTTTGTGGTGATTAATCTAAAACGCAATCGCAACTCTATCGCAACACAATCTCATCGCAAACTGAATACGCAAGGTTATTTATGTTATTGTATGTTAGTTAGGTTATTTGTGTAACTATTCTTTGATACTATCGCATTGCTTACTCGCAACGCTCAACGCACGAAACGAAACATCGAAACCCATCGCACTGAGCTGTTCGATCGAATGACCATTCGATCGAATGGTCATCCGTCCGGATGACCATCCGATCGGATGGCCATCCGATCGGACTGCCCTCCAATCGCACACCTGCACCGCCTTTCCGCTTATGTCACCTATAAATACCACCTGTCACATCACTGTTCACGTGATGTGACAGCTCTCATTCGACCAGCATGTTCCAGCCCTATTTTCTCTCGATTCCTCGCGATTCTTGTAAGTTTCTACCTTAAATCTTGTACATCTTTGATCTACACACACTCCCTCATCTTTTTCACCATCAAATCTCAACTTTTAACCTTGAAATCCACCCGATTTGGGGTGTTCTAGGATGATGTCATCATCAGGTTCTTATGAACTTCAAGATTTGACCTCATTCCACCAAGAACAACTCAGATCTACGAGATTTCAACATGTTTAAACACTGATTTCACCTAAATCTAAACATTTTCAAACCGGTTTAACTTTCTTTCAACTCTTTTACATTCATGAACTCAAAACCGATAGAATCGGAGCTCATTCAGGCCTTTCCCTCTTTCTCTAGTGAAGAGTCGGTCTGAGAACTGATTCCTATCGACGAGATAACCGACTTAGCAGGTTGAACATGAACAACCATCAAGAACAGTTAACTGGTCAGGCTGGGGTGATTCCCGTCCGATCGGATGACTTGGGATTGATGGAGTTCCCGTTGTTTAACACGTTGTCATACCGTCTCGGTCAAACCACACACTTTTCAAACTTAGCAAAATAATTCAAGTTTCAAACGATCAGGTCACTGAACAGACTGCCGTCCGATCGGGTGACTCATGGTCCCAAACACTTAACATTTTTAAAAGTTTTCAAAGAATTTCAACAACCAAACGAATGGGCATCCGATCGAATGACCATCCTGCTATGAACTTGTTCTCTATGAAATGTTTCACTTGGAACGGATCGCCATCCGAGCGAACGGCCATCAGACCGGACGACCGTTCGACCGGACGACCTGAAAGGTAGAGACACTTCCCTGTTTTTAAAATGCTACAACGAAAACTTCAAAGCCATCATACACAAACACATCCATCCCAAACGGATCACCCTTCGAGCGAATGGCCATCCGTCCGGAAGGTCATCCGATCGGATGACAATCCGTCACTGTTCACTTGCAACGTTTAACGCGCCGTTCTTCGCTTATGCTATCGTTAACTGTTCAGGCTAATCCCTCAGCGCTCCCTTCAATCCAAGAGAGTGTTTATTTACTAAACACAATCTGTGAGTATACTCGATCCCTTTTTGCTTTACGCACTTTTGGGTGTTACATACGTTACTTATTCTAAAATCACATTGATCACACCATGCAAACACTTTTTATACGCTAACCGCTCTTGCATGTTATACGTGCTATTCGGTGAATGCTTGTTTGTTATGTTTACACAGTGATGGTTTCCTGACACCTTAGCAATGATAGTACTATAGTTTGGACTCAGAACCTGTCGTGGACGGGGGTTGCTAAGGGTATTTCTCACATGTCACAGTGGTGATATGTGTTGCGCACTCTACAACTCGCAGTCACGTCTGTGCATATTTCATTGTCGATAACCTACTTGCTTCGCATGATTACGTGTTACATGCTGGTTATGCGTAAACCGCTTTCGCTATCTATTATACTATTAAACTTGTATGCTCACCTTTACACTATGTGTATTGACTTTTATTTTAACGTATGTGACAGGTGTTTAGGATGCTTTTGCTTGTTAGCTGCTATGGGATCAAGCTAGGAGAGTCTAGAAACAAACTAATTAAAATCTGAGTTGTCGGAATGGATATTTGTCTTTGAGAACATCGTCTGTAATAATTGTTTTTATTTTATATGTTTGTGGTATGGGACATGAACCTTTAATATATTATAACTAATAGTTGTTATGGATTCTTCTGGACAATCTGTTTCGCTTAGTGCCGCGCCCTGATGATTCCGCCATCGGTTGGGGTGTGACAACTTACTTTACTTAAAAACTATTTTTTGCGTGCATATTTTATGTAAGGTTTGTGTAAATATGATTTCTTCTACATTTCGACATAAATTTTTTTTATAGATGAGTCAGGTCAAATATAATACGTTTTCGTTTAAAGAAACCATTTTTACGTGCATATTTCTATGTACGTTTTCGTATAAATTCAAGTTGTTCTATGTTTCGACGTAAACTTTTTTAGGAAATGATTCAGGTCAAATATAATATGTTTTCGTGTTTATTTTATGTATATTTCGTAAAGTTTGTTTCGAACTGAGTGGAGTCAAATTATGGTTTCTTTTTCTCCCCTTTTTTCGAAAGCTCTAATTAATCCCTTTCGATTACATGTGCATATTTTCCTTCATACCCGTTAGGTTTTCTTTGTATAAATTGGGTCACATATAATACGTTATTATTGTTCGATATGAATTCCATTTACTTTATGTTTGATCCAATCACAATGCTTATACAGGTTACACTGAGTTCAACTGGACACGTCAAAATGTGTGTTTTCTTATGGTTAATGCATCATATAACGTTTGGACTAATCCATTCAATGTTTACGATGTACCCGCACCGCAACACGGGCAGTTCTTAACCCTAGTTATTATTATTAACAAAGAGAATTATGAACAGTCTTATGGGGCGTTTGTTTGGCGGAATGTTTTGTAATTGGAATTTGTATAGGATTTAGAATTTGTAAGAATTGGATTTGGAATTTAAACATTCCAATTGGAATAGGAAATTGTTGGAATTGGAATCTCAATTCTATTTTTGTTGTGTTTGGTTGTCAAATGAAGTGGAATCCATCACCACGGCACCCACAACCCCCGGTTCGGGTAGAAACGGTACGGGTGGAAACAATACGGGTCGAAACCGTTCGTGTCGAAACGGTACGAGTCGAAACAGTACGGGTCAAAACAGTTCGAGACAGAATGTTCGCGTCGGAACGGTTCGGCTCGAAACCGCTCGTTTTGAAATGGTACGGGCCGTAAAGGTTCGCGCCAAAACGGTACAGGTCGAAACGGTACAGGTCGAAACGGTTGGCACCGAAACGGTACGGGGCGAAACGGTTCGCGCCGAAATGGTACAGGGCGAAACAGTTCGCCCCGAACCGGTACGGGTCGAAACAATACGCGTCAAAACGGTTCGCGTCGAAACGATACGGGTCGAAAGGGTTCGCATCAAAACGGTTCGATTCGAAATGGTTCGGGTCAACAATACAGACCGAAACGGTTCGTGTCGAAACGGTTTGATTCGAAACGGTACGTGTCGAAACGGTTCGGATTGAAACGGGACAGGTCAAAAGCATTCGGGTCGAAACTGTCGAAGATTCCAATGAATTTACTTTAATTCCTTCTGATGCGTGTGTAGCGTTATATATTTTTATTGATATTTTAAGCACTTTTTAACACTTTATTCAAGTTTTAAATTTATAAAACACGATATTTTACTAACACTAAACACACATATGGGCAAGTGCACCCATCGTGAGCGTAGTATAGCGTTGGTAAGATACCGAGGTCGTCCAAGGACACAAGAGCTTTTAGTACCGGTTTATCCTCAACGTCTAATCAAATCAAAAGTTTTAGAAAAGATTTTATACATGAAAATAAAAACTAAAATGCTAAAAAAAACAAAAAAAAAAAACAGATAGACAAGATGAATCACTTGGATCCGACTCGCCTTTAATGTAACCTTTGATGATTTCCGCACTTTTGAAATTTTTAAGAGATTATCTTAGTTATAGTAGTAGGCCCCTCGTTTGAAGGTGACGTTACCCTCAACACAGTGGTTTGAGTCAACAAGGATGCAATCCAAAAGGGTCGGAATATTGAAAGATAATTAATTAAGTTATTAATGCGTAATGTGGTAGGCCCCTCTTTTGAAGGCGACGTTACCCTCGGCTAAGTGGTTTGAGTCAGCAGGGATACAATCCCAAGTAGCCGGGTTAATGTATTAATAGTATTTTACATATGAGGGGATCAAGCCATTCGCACCCCCGCCATCCAATACCAGTGGGTATTGAAGGAGGTCCTAGTAAGCTTGACCCAGGTCCTTGCAGGATCTATACACTAAACAAGGCAAGAACCTTACCAAACCATTCCCTTAACCTCCAACCAGGTAGCCAACATATCTCTATATAGACCGTAGAGATATGAATGGTGAAAATCTTTTATTTTATATAAACAGTAAAATAATGCCAAGACACCACAGACAAATAATAAGGAAGTTTCACCTTCAACATAAGAAACTAGTTATTAAAGTCATTAATACAAAACCAATTAAAAAGTGCGAAAAGATTAAAAATTAAAAGTATTACATTAAATGCTTGTCTTCACCAAGTGATGTAAGAGACTTAGGCAAACATGACCTTTGATTGTCAAGAACTCTTACTATCAATCTTGGATCCCGAGACTACTACACACACTCTAAGGTGGATGATGGATGATGGTGGTGGATGTGGGTGTTGTAGTGGTGGTGGAGTGGTGGTGAAGTGGGAGAGAGGTGGTTTTCCAAGGGATGCCTTTGAAGTGAACCAAACACCCCTATTTATAGCCTGCACAGAAGCCCGGACACGGCCCTGTGGCCATCCTCTTTCTCTTTCTTCATTAATTACAATTTGTCTGCATTAGCTCCACACGCCCCCGTGTTCGCTAGGCACGGCCCCGTGTGCAGAAGCGTATCTGTACTATCAATATTTGCAAGATTATGCGAATCTTAGTGTTGACCACGGCCCGTGTTGAGCTGGGCACGCCCCGTGCTGGGAATAGAAGCTTCTATAGCTTTGTCTTTTCAGCAGGCATCTGGTCACGCCCCTGTGTTCTCTGGGCACGGGGTCGTGGTCAGCCTTCTGTTCTCTTGTTTTTGCTTGGGAAGATGCTGTCGAGAGGTCGGGCATGCCACGTTTATTCCTTTTCTTTGTATTTATGTTCGATTTTGCTGCATATTTGTTCCTTTTGTTCAATTAAGCTCATTTGGTCCTGAAAATACAAAAGGAAGACAAAAGCACACTTTTTCCAACATTAGTGCTAAAAAGGGTTAGTTTTATGTCTCATTTGATGTAATTTATATGTTGCATTTTACACACATCAAATACCCCCACACTTGAATCTTTGCTTGTCCTCAAGCAAAACTCTTTAATCTGCGGCTTACACACCCAAATGGAATGGGTAGAAGAGAAGTTTTGGGCTTGTCTTGAGTGTCTGGAATCCAAGATCTTTATTGGGTTTTATTTTTATGCTATTTACAATCCTATTCGTTATGATTTATTTAGAACGTTTCATAAGAGAAATTACTTATTTGGGCATAACATGCCTCTTTAAAATTCCATTTATATACAAGTTCATATACCTCACGGGAGATCACTCAACACTCGGCCGAAGATGTATTTTTGTGAAACACTCGAGACCGGCATGGAACTTACTTCTACCATAAGCTTGCCAAACAATTAATCCTCCTCCTTTTTAACTATAAACCTTTGTAAATATCAAGAGGACTTTGGGGAAGGGTTAGGCTTGGGTTAAAGGTTGGTGGTTTTGGGTTAGTGGTTAGTAAAAAGGGCTAAAAGCATAAAAAGCGTCGGTCGTCGTAAAAATTTTTGTGTTTGTGACTTTTATTCAAACTAAACACTTTCAAACAAAGTTTCTTTGAGGAACTTGTTTGTTTACTGCTAGACTTCATTTTTTTTATAAGGAGTGTCACAAGAAAACCGAGCTTTTTACTAAAATAAAGGGTTTAAAAGAAAAAGGGTTTGGTGGTTGAAGGGTGTTTGTTTTGTGGGTTTAGAAATGAAAAGGTTTAGGCTCAAAGGGGTTAACTAGGGGGATTTTGAGTAGGTTAAAAGAAAAGGAAAAATAATGGTGTTGAAAAGAAAATGGGTTAGTCCTAATGCCTCCATCATTTACTTACTTGGGTTTAAGTTGGTAAGGACCGGGAATGTATCGTCATGGCAAGTTCTAGAGTCGTAAGAACCAAGCGGCTATTCACACAAGAAACGAAAAATGAGCATTTAGTTTAAAGATGTATGCTTGTATGCTCAATAAAGGCTCAAAAACTCACTTTTTGTGGGAATGGGTTTATAATGTGATCAAGTATATATAATCAAATTTTAACTAGATTTGTCATGTCGTTTCATAATTTTCTTATGTTGGTTCTTTTTATCACGACGCTATCGGTTGTAAATTTGTAAAAATATAACCTTTTTAGAACTTGTTATTCCCAAATTAAACCAAGACAAGTAAAAAAAATGAAAAGTTTTTGAAAAAAATTTGGGGTGATTAGCGGTTCCAATAGAGTTTTGTGTAAGGCTTGTTATTAGGACTTGCAAAATTCAAGGTTTAGCATCCCCCCCACACTTAAATTACACATTGTCCTCAATGTGTCCTAAAAATAAGTTTTTAGGTTGATTAAATGTGTAAAAAGGTGTTTAAAAACAAAATTTTATGTTACTGGGCGTCTGGGCACGGACCCGTGTTGGTCCGGGCATGACCCCGTGTTCAGATCGCCAGTATCATATTTAACAAAAGGCTGGGCATGGGAGCGTGTTCAGCGAACACGACCCCGTTTCCAGTTACCTGAACTGGGCTTTTTCTGCAGAACCTTGGGCACGGGGGCGTGTTGGGCTGAGCACGGCCCCGTGCTGAACTTGCTGTAATGAAGAAAAATTTTCGGGAGGCTATCTTTTTGTGCATGGGGTGTGGGTTCAGGTTTCCCTTAGTAACCTCCACCATTTCGAGTGTGTTTTGACCATTACAACATCATCCAAACACCATTTAATACTTAGAAACCATCATTCATTAAAAATAACAGTTACAAAGGACCCTAGAAATTGAAAATAAAGTTAAAAATGAAAAACTAAAAGTTCCTAGGATAGATATATCAAGTAACGCAGGAAATCATTCTAAGGAGTTCTACCCTTATTGTTGGAATATCAAAAACCCGGAAATAGCTTTCTGGTACATAAAGGTGTTGTAGAACTCGTAACCGAGGGATGTCCCTTAGATGTCATTGAGCCATTCCTCTATCTCCCTAGGGAGGAAGAAGGCTGGCTCATTTTCCACAATGTCTTGTGGAGGAGGTGTGACGACCACCGGGACCCCATGTAATATGTCTCGAGGGGGCTCCGTGGGCATGACATACCACTCGGCCGGAATAATGACTTCCAGCACAACATTCCACTTCCTTTGTGCAATGATTGGCATCATAGGAGGAGAGGCGAGAATATTCAACCTTTGGTGCAAAAGGTTGACTTCTCGAAGGCATCCCTCTAGTCCCACTGTCAAATGATTTATACAGTCAACCAAGGCTTCCTCTACTCCTGTTATTTCATCTATGGCCTCTCTCAAGGCATACACGTAGTTGACGAGAAAGTCTTCCAATGATGATTTTCTTCCTCGTCGGTCGTTCCTGGAGTGGGTTGAGGATGTTCTGCTATTTCTGCTCGACATTCTAAGAAAACAAACCGAAAAGTTCAATTTAATGAAATAGTACTCTGGCCACGACCCCGTGCTTGCTGAGCACAGCACGAGGTCGTGGCCACCTTTCTGCAGGTTTTTAAGACAAGGAATCTTGGAGTTTTAAATTATTTTTCTGACTTTTGAAGCATTTCTAAGCAGAAATAACTTAAAACTGTGTTGTAAAAACGTATTTTTGACAAAATTCCGTGAATAAAAACCTAACAAATATCACAATAAAGCTTGAAATCATGGAGATTTCAAGTTTTAATGGAGGTTGTGTGGAGTAAATGAAGAAGAAGGCAATAGACAAAAGTAGAAAAGACAAGATGGTTGTTGAGAACCTTCTTTAGAATATACCTTATAGGGTATATGTGAAGATCCCACCAGATCTTTGTCTTTGGAATGTGTCCAAGAGTGCAGGAATCTTGTTGCATTTATAGAAAACGACAGCACGCTGGACACGGCCCCGTGTGCAAACAAGATTCTGAAACTTTTTGTCCGTATTCTTACCTAAAGTCAGACGAGAATCTTCAGGCGGACATAGGGGCGTGCTGACCTGGACATGACCCTGTGGCTAGAGGTTTTTATGAAGTTATTTCTTATTTTAAGGAATTTATCGTGATCGGGTGGTTCCTTACTGGATGGAACAACACCAAAGTGCCTGAGATACCTAAGTTGCCCTAGTTTTAGACAAGAACGCAAGAGGTTATCGGAAAGGGTGATTCCTAAGCTAAATACCGGTGGGCAAGACCAACCTTTATTTCCCTTATCCGGGCTCTCATTAAAGAAGGTATATGTCGAATCGCTCAGGTCTATGTATGCATCGGTGGAGACCGATGGGGAGTCCTTCACGGTACAATCGACACATGGACGAATATCGCTCGAGTCTTCACAAGAGCTAGAGGTGATTTCGGGAGCAACGATGATGTTATAATCCGAATGCGATCTCAATAATTCTCCTTGATCGTTGTCTTGAGGTGAATTAGTTATTTCCATCTCAAGTTCTTTTATCAATTGGAGAATTAGTTCTTCCATTTGAAATAATTCTTCGAGAATCATATCATCTAGATGGGATGATTGATAGCATTCGAGAGAGAGATAGGGATTGTTTTTACTTTCGCCCATCTTAAGGCTACAGGAAAACGATGGGTCTATATAATGGGGAATGTAATATAAAAAATAACATTTTAAATCTTCATGAGATCCGCCACATATTTGACACCACGTACCATAAGAGGAGAGAAAGTAAAAATGATCAGTATCACTCATGTTTGTGTCAGAAATTACCAACCGTCGGGATCTTACGGTTCTGTTGTAACACCCCGTGTTTCGAAAGTCAAAGTTAAGACTGAAATCAAAGGAAGAAAAGATTGTTAATTGCGATCTGCCACTCCTTGCTCAACTACTGATTTGACTTCTTTGACTTGTAAGCGAATCTGTTTAATTATTTGCTTTAGTTGTATTATGTGGAGTATCAATTAATAATCGAGGTTTAATCGCTATTTAATCGCATATTAATCGATTTATCGCTTATCGCTATCGCAATCGCAACTCGAATTATGTGTTCTGGATATTGTTTTACGTGTATGTGCTATTTACGTGTTACTTGTGCATGTTATGTTTATGTTGAGTGTTAATCGCAATCTATCGCATCGCAATCGAATCAAAAACGCTGAACGCAGGTTAATTATAGTGATTGTATGTTAGATATAGTAGTTATGTTACTTGTGTAACTAATGGGTAATACTATCGCATTTCTCGCTCGAATCGCATCGCAACGCTCGACACGCGAATCGAAACAACAAAACTCGTTGCGCCGAACACTAGGATCGAGTGGCCAACCGATCGAGTGGCCATCTGATCGGATTGCCGTCCGATCGGATTGCCGTCCGATCGTGTTGCCACCCGATCGGGCTGCCACCCGATCGAGTTGCCACCCGATCGACCAGCCACCTTCACCACTTTCCTTTTTGAGAAACCCTATAAATACCCACCTGTCACATCATTTGTGATGTGACAACTCCCTTGTTCGACCCGCCGACCTCAAGCTCTCGTTTCTCTCAATTTCTCTCGATTCTTGTAAGTTTTCAACCTAAATCTTGTACTTCTATGATCTACACACACTTCTTCATCATTTTCACCTTTGAATCTCAACTTTTAACCGTGAAATCACCAGATTTGAGGTGTTCTAGGATGATGTCATCATGGAGTTCTTATGAACTTCAAAGTTTGGCCTCATTCCCCCAAGAACAACTTAGATCTGAAGGATTTCCACAAGTTTAATCAAGTTTTTGCACATATCTACACTTATTCATGGTTAAAAGGATTGAAAGAAGGTTTTCCAACTTTCTTTCAACTCTTTTACACTCGATGCACTCAAAACCTATAGAATCGGAGCTTGTTCTTATCTTCTACTCATTATTAGTAATGTTTTAGTTCCAGATCTGAATTCTATCTAAGAGGCTACTGATTCCGGGTTTGGACACGAACAACCGTCTTGAACCGTGAACCGGTCGGACTAGGGTGATTCCTGTTCGGTCGGATCACTTAGGTAGAGATGGGGTTCCTGTTGTTCAAGCAAGATATCAAAACGTCTCATTCAAAACTACAAAACTTCAAACAGAATCAGGTGTCAAGACTATCAGATCGTTGGGACGGATTGCCATCCGATCGACCGGCCATCCGATTGGGTTGCACTTGGTTCCACACTTAAACTTTTATTCAAACTTTTCAAGGATCTGAACGTCGAACGGATTACTGGCCGATCGGATGCCATCCGATCGAGTGACCGTCTGATCATGTGACGTTTGGGACTTGGGTACTTAAACAATTTTCAACATGTTCAATACATATGGATTGCCACCCGATTGGATTGCCATCCGATCGAGTGACCGTCCTGCTGTGAACTTGTTCTCAAACTAAGAAGCCTCGCCAAACGGATCGCCGTTCGATCGAACAACCGACCGTTCGATCGACCGACCGTTCGATCGACCGACCTGAAGGGTAGAGAAACTTCTCTATTTTCAAAACGCTACAACGAAAACTTCAGAGTACAAACCATCATACACAAACACATCACTCACCAAACGAGGTGTCAATCCAATCGAATGGCCATCCGATCGGATGACCATCCGAACGGATTGCCACCCGATTGACTGGCCATCCGATTGGATTGTCATCCGATCGGATTAGCATCCGATACTTGGTACACTTGCATCGTTTTACGCGCCGCTCATCGTTTATGCTATCGTTAACTGTTCAGGCTAATCTCTCTCAGTGCTCCCTTCAATCCAAGGCAGTGTTTATTAAGTTAAACGCTATCAGTGAGTATACTCGATCCCTTTTTGCTTTATGCACTTTTGGGTGTTACATACGTTACTTATTCTAAATCACATCAAACACACAATGCAAACACTATTTATACGTTGACCTCTAATGCATGTTATACGTGACTGGATGAATGCCTGTTTGTTATGTTAACACATTGATTGCTGTCTACCTGCCTTAGCAACGATAGTACTATAGTTTGGACTCAGCACCTGTTTACTTAGGGGTTGTTAAGGTCAATTACATCACGTGTTCACAGTGGTGGACATGTGATGCGCACTCGCTACCCGCAGTCAACTCGCAGTCATTGGTATTGATAGGACCTTTGTCGATAACTTACATGCTTCACATTGTACGTTGTACATGCTGGTTATGCGTAAACGATTTCGAACTCTATTATGCTATTATCAAACTTGTATGCTCACATTTACACTATGTGTATTGACCTATATTTTAACGTATGTGACAGGTGTTTAGGATGCTACCTGCTAGGATGCTTGCTATGTGGAATCGAGTCAAGAAGAGTCTAGAAACAAACCAACAATTTATTTTTATTTGAAATCTGAGTTGTCGGAACATGATGTGTTTTGAGAATATCATCTTCTGTAATAATTAGATTACTTAAATGGGTTATGGTATGGGATATAATATTAACTATTTGGTAATTTAGTCGTTATGGAATTTCTCTTGACAATCTGTTTCGCTCAGTGCCATGCCCCGATGTTTTCATCATCGGTTGGGGTGTGACAGATTGGTATCAGAGCCATAACTATAGGGAATTAGGCAAGACTCGACCTAGTCCGGGTTGATGTCTTAGAACGACCTAGTCTATAGTCTAAGTACCAACAGGGCGGCTTGTGCATGCTCAGTAGGGGTTTTGTACGAGCTTGCTCGCTATTTCTCGCTTGAAGTCGCTATACACTACACACTTACGCAAACATCGCATGCTACAGTTCTGCGCAAGATCAGCCTTTCCTAAGGCTGATTACACACACAAACGGATGATCTGGTTAAGATTAGGTGTGAAACCCGCAAACTCTCGACCAGATTACTCGTTCGAATTACTATTGTTACTATAAAATAAGAGAATTTGCGTTGAATCAGGAGTGAAATCCATACTTCGATGCAAATCTCCTTATCTATCTTGTGATTTCATCACGCAAACAGGAACGTAGTCGCTAAGTTAGGGGTGAAACCCGAACCTTGATGACTCGTTCTACTCTTTAATGTGGTTTTACAAAACTCTCACCAAAGTCTCGACGGACTCCAACGACTTGAGGTCACACCATAACTGGAAGGATGCGTGCCGATCGCTCGAATCGAAGCGAGAGCACAATCCCAAAGGCCAAAGTGTGCACTTAAAGTCCTTGTGAATAGTCGAACCACTTTGGGTAGTCGATGTCTACGTATACCCAAGACAATATATCCTCGAATTTTATGTGTTTTGATTCTGGATTTGCTGCCTCCAGCTCTGTGACTTATCGATTTTATGTGAAATTTATGTGATTTATATGGCGATTTGTTAGCGTTTTGGGATAAACAGTACAGTGGTACTGATGGTTTTGATTCCACATTTCCCGCTCCGCCAAAATACTCATAATTCGCACCACACAAACAAGTCGCTGGTCATTATTCGCAATCGCTACTCGACACTCGCAATCTCTGTATTTAATCGCTATACGTGCCGTGAAGGATAGGGAATACGTGCAACATATAGTTAGGTTTATGTGTTCTGACTGCCTCATGTGCTTCTGTGCATTACGTGCCTTACTTGCTTACGTGTTTATGTGCTTTACATGATTATGTGCTTATGTGTTTATGTGCCTACGTGATTCTGTGCTTATATGGATACGTGTTCCTGAGCTTTATGGTAGAACACTAGACTATACTAGGAATAATGGAATAGTGTTTTGAGTCCTATGGCGCAGTCTGTTGCAGACAATGTCATCATCTGGATCCCTACACTCACGAGCTGCTAGGCGTAAGCACGCCGACAAGCGATTTGCTTCTCTCGTCGCAAGACAAATCGTCAAAGTCATCCCTCAGATCATGAGTGAACTGAACGAGAATGCAAGCAAGTCTTCTGAAGAGTCCCGAACTGATTTGCCAAAAGCTGCTTTTAGCTTCAAGCAGTTCAAAGCCTGCGGACCGAAAGAGTTTACTGGTGAAGATGGTCCTACGACCATGTTCCGATGGGCTGATTCTATCGAAGTCACCCTGCGTCAGAGTGGCTGTCCTGACAATCTCCATATTCTCAACGCAACTTGCGTCTTCCAGTCCCGCGCTTTAGACTGGTGGACGGCCGAGAGAAACAAACGCGGAAATGATGCAGCTTACGGGCTATCATGGGATGAGTTGAAGGACGTGATGATGGAAAAGTTCTGCCCTCCCCATGAGAGCCAAAAGTTGGAGGTTGAATTCTGACACATTAAGCAGAAAGAAGGTGACAACGCTGGTTTGATTGCGCGCTTCAAGTAGTTGAGTCTAATCTGTCCGGACCAAGTCAAGACGCCCGAAATCGCCATCAAGAAGTATATCCGTGCTCTTTCGGATTGCGTGGCTGATTTTGTTCAAGCAGCAAAGATGATAACGATTGAAGAAACTTACTTGCTCGCTGCTGAGATCAACGACAAGCGAGTCAAGTCTGGTGTCTGGGATAAAGCTCCCAAGAATTTGTATCAAGTTACTACTGCGTCACCCGCTGAAACCGCCGCCACTCCTCAGTCATCCAAGCTCTCAAGACGCAAGAGAAAGAACAACAGCAGTTCCAGCAACAAGAACTGCGCTGTGACCAATGCTGCCCCGCTCCAATCAGTTCCAGCTCCCCAGCAACATCAACATCGCCAAGTAGCGGCACCGGTTACCAACGCACCGGCGGCAAAGCGTGCGTATACTGGTCCTCGCCCGGTTTGCCCTACTTGTACTTATCACCACCCAGTGGGAATCGCCTGTAGATACCGTGCCCATTGCAACATGTACGACCATTTCACCGCCAACTGCCGTACATGTCCACGTCAAAACCCTGCTCCAACCCAAGGTCAAGCTCCTGCTCATCAAGCTCTCCTTGCTGCTCCTCAAGGCCATTAAGCGGCTCAGGCACCAGCGGTCAATCCTAGAGCTTGCTATGCGTGTGGTGATCCCAACCATTTCGCCAACATGTGCCCGAACCGAGCGGTCAAGCAAGAGCCACAAAAACAGCAGCCTCAGCAACAGGAGCAACAACCAGCAGCCCACGGACGTGCATTCAACAATAACGCCTGCCAGGCCCAAGCCGATAACAATGTGGTTAATGGTACGTTCCTTGTGAATGGTATATATGCTACGTGTTTATTTGATACTGGAGCAGATAAATGTTTTGTATCATTTGAATTCGAGAAGCTTCTCAATCGTAAGCGCGCTCATCTCCCCTCGACGTTCGAAGTTGAAGTTGCCACCGGAAGAACCGTCGCTGTCAATTCTGTTCTTCGTGATTGTACTCTCGAACTCAACAATCACGTCTTTCCTATCGATCTTATTCCGATGCAACTCGGTAGTTTTGACGTTATAATAGGCATGGACTTTCTTCGTGAAAACCATGCTGAAGTTGTTTGCTTCGATAAGATGATTCGATTCTCGCTCGCTAATGGTGATTAATTGTGTGTTTATGGTGAAGTCGCGTCGAAGAAACTCCAACTCATGTCATGTGTTCAGGCTAGCAGGTACCTCTGCAATGAATACCAAGCTTTCTTGGCACACATCGTAGTAGCGGAGAAAAAGGAAGTTATGGCAGTAGATCAGGTCCCCGTTGTTTGTGAATTTCCTAACGTTTTTCATGATGATTTACCGGGATTACCTCCCGCTGGTGATATCAATTTCCGAATCGACCTCATTCCTGGAGCCAATCCTGTTGCTAAAGCGCCGTATCGTCTCGCTCATTCTGAAATGCGCGAACTCTCGAGTCAGCTCCAAGAACTTCTTGATAAAGGCTTTATTCATCCTAGCACCTCTCCATGGGGCACGCCTGTCCTTTTCTTCAAAAAGAAGGATGGTTTGTTCAGGGTGTGTATCGACTATAGGGAGTTGAATAAGTTGACTATCAAGAATCGCTATCCCTTGCCTCGAATCGGTGATTTGTTTGATCAGCTACAAGGTGCTACGTGTTTTTCCAGGATCGATCTACGCTCAGGCTATCACCAATTACGCATTCAAGAGGAGGATATACCCAAAACCGCTTTTCAAACCCGCTATGGTCATTACGAGTTCGTTGTCATGCCTTTTCGTTTGACCAACGCTCCTGCAGTCTTCATGGACTTGTTGAATCGAGTGTGCAAACCCTTCCTTGATCGCTTTGTGATCGTATTCATAGATGATATCCTGATCTATTCAAATTCAAAAACCGAACACTCGCAGCATCTATGTTTGGTTCTTGAGTTACTCTAGGGAAACCGTCTCTATGCCAAGTACTCCAAGTGTGAATTTTGGCTAGAGGAGGTCCAATTCTTGGGTCACATTGTCAATAGTCAAGGTATCCACGCTGACCCTGCGAAGATCGAGGCTGTTAAGAGTTGGGTTACACCCAAGAATCCGTCTAAAGTCCGTTCTTTTCTCAGACTGGCAGGCTATTACCGCCGTTTTATCGAAGGTTTCTCCAAGATCGCCGTCCCGTTAACATCTCTTACGTATAAGGATAAACCTTTTGTTTGGGGAACTAAACAGATGGAAGCGTTTCAAACCCTCAAAACCATGCTTTGCAATGCTCCCGTGCTCTCACTGCCTGATAGAAACGACAATTTCGTGGTTTACTACGATGCCTCGAACCTTGGTCTTGGTTGTGTTCTCATGCAACGAGACAAGGTTATCGCATACGCTTCTCAACAGCTCAAGATCCACGAGAAGAACTACACCACACATGACCTCGAGCTTGGCGCAGTTGTTTTTGCGTTAAAGGTTTGGCGACACTACCTTTATGGTACCAAGTGTACGATCTTCACCGATCATAGGAGCCTACAACATATCTTTGACCAGAAGGAACTGAATATGCGTCAACGCCGGTGGGTAGAACTACTCAACGATTATGACTGTGAGATTCGTTACCATCCAGGCAAATCAAACGTCGTTACCGATGCCCTCAGTCGACGAAGCTACTTGCTTAGCGTTCATAATTCCCAAGCCCAGTTTAATCTCGAAGCTCTTATCCGTGACGCGTATCATGCTTGTTTTACCGAGCAAACTTTGAAGAAGGAAAGGATTCTAAATGATGGTGCCCAACTCGAGAATAAATCGAATGGTATCTTTTACTATTTGGATCGAATTTGGATTCCCAAGCGTACAGACTTGCGACAACTTCTGATGGATGAAGCCCATAAATCTCGATATTCCATTCATCCTGGTGCTGACAATATGTACCAGGACATGCGCTACAAGTACTGGTGGCCGGGCATGAAGAAGGATATTGCAATCTATGTTTCGAAAAGCTTGACCTGTTCCAAGGTTAAGGCTGAGCATCAAAGACCCTCTGGCTTACTCGTTCAACCCGAGATCCCGATGTGGAAATGGGAGAGTATAGCCATGGACTTCATAACGAAACTTCCGCGTACTCAATCTGGTCACGATAGCATTTGGGTTGTGGTTGACCGTTTAACTAAGTTAGCTCACTTCCTGCCGATACGGGAAGACTATAAGGTAGAAAGATTAGCCCGAATCTACACCAACGAGATCATTAGTCGACATGGGACGCCTCGTGACATCATCTCTGACCGTGACGATCGGTTTACCTCGCATTTCTGGGAATCGTTTCAATCCGCTCTCGGTACTACTATTAATCTAAGTACCGCTTTCCATCCCCAAACCGATGGTCAGACTGAAAGAACGATCCGTACCCTTGAAGACATGCTCCGTTCGTGTGTCATAGATTTCGGTGGTAATTGGGACGCGTACTTACCTTTGGTCGAATTCTCGTACAATAACAATTATCATTCTAGCATACAAATGGCACCATTTGAGGCTCTATATGGAAGGAAATGTCGATCGCCTATTGTATGGCACCAGATCGGAGACGCGCAAATTACCGGTCCAGAGCTGTTGCAAGAAACGACAGACAAAATCCTCCAAATTCGAGACAATCTGTTGAAAGCTCGGAGCCGACAGAAAAGTTACGCTGATAGACGCCGCAAGCCCCTTGAATTTGACTTTGGCAATCACGTACTCCTAAAGGTTGCACCTTGGAAGGGGGTGATCAGATTCGGCAAGAAGGGAAAGCTCGCGCCTCGATATGTTGGACCCTTTAAGATTCTGGAAAGGATTGGAAAAGTGGCCTACAGACTCGAACTACCAGAGGAACTGAATAACGTCCACCCGACTTTCCACGTTTCGAACCTCAGAAAGTGCTTGGCCGACCAGGAATTACATGTCCCTCTTGAGGACTTGCAAGTGGACGAAACATTACACTTCGTGGAAAAGCCTGTCGATATCGTGGGACGAGAAACTAAAGTACTCAGACGCTCACGCACTCCCATTGTGAAGATTCGCTGGGAAGGCAAACGAGGCGCCGAGTTCACCTGGGAACTCGAAAGCGACATGAAGGCGAAGTACCCGCAGTTGTTCGTTACGGCTAAAGCCTAATTTCGGGACGAAATTCCCTTAAGTAGGGGAGGCTGTAACACCCCGTGTTTTGAAAGTCAAAGTCAAAGTTAAGATTGAAGTCAAAGGAAGAAAAGATTGCTAATTGTGATCTGTCACTCCTTGCTTAACTACTGATTTGAATTCTTTGACTTGTAAGCGAATCTGTTTAATTATTTGCTTTAGTTGTATTATGTGGAGTATCTATTAATAATCGAGGTTTAATCGCTATTTAATCGCATATTAATCGATTTATCACTTAGCGCTATCGCAATCGCAACTTGAATTATGTGTTCTGGATATTGTTTTACGTGTATGTGCTATTTACGTGTTACTTGTGCATGTTATATTTATGTTGAGTGTTAATCGCAATCGCAATCTATCGCATCGCAATCGAATAAAAAACGCTGAACGCAGGTTAATTATAGTGATTGTATGTTAGATATAGTAGTCATGTTATTGGTGTAACTAATGGGTAATACTATCGCATTTCTCGCTCGAATCGCATCGCAACGCTCAACACGCGAATCGAAACAACAAAACTCGTCGTGCCGAACACTAGGATCGAGTAGCCAACCGATCGAGTGGCCATCCGATCGGATTGCCACCCGATCGGGCTGCCACCGGATCGAGTTGCCACCCGATCGACCAGCCACCTTCACCACTTTACTTTTTGGGAAACCCTATAAATACCCACCTGTCACATCATTTGTGATGTGACAGCTCCCTTGTTCTACCAGCCGACCTCAAACTCTCATTTCTCTCGATTTCTCTCGATTCTTGTAAGTTTTCAACCTAAATCTTGTACTTTTATGATCTACACACACTTCTTCATCATTTTCACCTTTGAATCTCAACTTTTAACCGTGAAATCACCGGATTTGAGGTGTTCTAGGATGATGTCATCATGGAGTTCTTATGAACTTCAAAGTTTGGCCTCATTCCCCCAAGAAAAACTTAGATCTGAAGCATTTCCACAAGTTTAATCAAGTTTTTGCATAGATCTACACTTATTCATGGTTAAAAGGATTGAAAGATGGTTTTCCAACTTTCTTTCAACTCTTTTACACTCGATGCACTCAGAACTGATAGAATCGGAGCTTGTTCTGATCTTCTACTCATTTTTAGTGATGTGTTAGTTCCAGATCTGAATTCTATCTAAGAGGCTACTGATTTCGGGTTTGGATACGAACAACCGTCTCGAACCGTGAACCGGTCGGACTAGGGTGATTCCTGTTCGGTCGGATCACTTAGGTCGAGATGGGGTTCCTGTTGTTCAAGCAAGATATTGATGTGTGTAAAATGCAACATATAAATTACATCAAATGTGGCATAAAACTAACCCCTTTTTAGTACTAATGTTGGAAAAAGTGTGCTTTTGTCTTCCTTTTGTATTTTCAGGGTTAAAAGAGCTTAAATGAACAAAAGAAACAAAAAATGCAGCCAAATCTAACAATAATACAAGAAAATGAATAAACGTGGCATGCCCAACCCTTCGACAGCATCTTCCCAAGCAAAAATAAGACATCAGAAGGCTGAACAAGCCCCGTGCTCATAGAACACGGGGGCGTGCCCAAGTGTCTGCAGAAAAGACAAAGCTGTAGAAGCTTCTATTTCCCAACACGGGGGCATGGCCAGCGGACACGGGGCCGTGGTCAACGCTAAGATTCACAGAATCCAGGCAAATCTTGATAGTACAGATACGCTTCTGCACACGGGGCCGTGCCCAGCAGACACGGGGGCGTGGTCAACTAATGCAGACAAACTGCATTTAATGAGGAAAGAGAAGATGGATGGACACAGGGCCGTGCCCAATGGACTCGGGGCCGTGTCCGGGCTTCTGTGCAGGCTATAAATAGGGGTGCTTGGCTCACTTGCAAATCATCCCTTGACAAACCACCTCTCTCACACTTCACCCACCCATATCCACCACCATCATCCATCATAGAGTGTGTGTAGTAGTCTCGGGATCCAAGATTGATCGTAAGAGTTCTTGACAATCAAAGTCCATGTTTGCCTAAGTCTCTTACATCACTCGGTGAAGACAAGCATTTAGTGTAATATTTTTTATTTTTAATCTTTTCGCACTTTTTATTTGGTTATGTATTAATGACTTTAATAACTAGTTTCTTATGTTGAAGGTGAAACTACCTT
>JARYGA010028005.1:0-66198 GCA_030545235.1 Helianthus tuberosus | reverse complement strand
GGAAACAATGGAGGTAATGGGAATTGAGGCAACAATGCTAATCAAGCGGGCGCCGTGAATCGTAACCCGAGGAATAATCAAGCTGGTGGAAACGGGCAGAGACCCGGATGCTTCAACTGTGGTGATCTTGGGCATTACAAGAGGAACTGCCCAGAGTTAAACCAAGCCCGTGGAAGAGTGTTTAATATTGAAGCGAGGGAGGCGCGCCAGGATCCCAATGTTGTCACTGGTACATTCCCTGTAAACCAACGCTATGCATCCGTTTTATTTGATACTGGCGCCGATTATAGCTTCGTGTCGTTAGAGTTTAAGAATATGTTTGGTTTAGCCGCTAGTAAATTAGATATTCCGTACTCAATCGAATTGGCTAATGGAAAGATAGTAGAAGCCAATGAAGTTATCAGAGGTTGTGTGATCGAATTGGGAGAGCGTGAGTTTGCTTTGGATCTACTACCAGTCCAGTTGGGAAGCTTCGACGTGGTGGTAGGAATGGATTGCTTATCAGGCAACAAGGCTGAAATAGTTTGTCACGAAAAGGTCGTTCGTATCCCAACCGAAGATGGCGAAACAATTGTGGTTCACGGGGAGAAGCGTGATACGCCGTTAAGAATTATCAGCTGCCTGAAAGCGCGAAAGTGTTTGCAGAAGGGATGTGTTGCCTTCCTGGCACACATTGTGGATAAGAAGGCTGCTGAGCCGAGAATAGAAGACATCCCTATCGTGAGGGAATATCCAGAAGTCTTCCCAGAGGACTTACCTGGACTGCCACCTCAGAGACAAGTAGAGTTCCGCATTGACTTAGTTCCAGGCGCCGCGCCTGTGGCTAAGGCACCTTATAGACTTGCTCCGTCTGAGATGCAGGAACTGTCGACACAACTTCAAGAGTTGTTAGACAAGGGATTTATCCGACCAAGCTTCTCGCCTTGGGGAGCTCCAGTTTTGTTTGTCAAGAAGAAGGACGGTAGTTTTCGTATGTGTATTGACTACCGGGAGTTGAACAAGCTGACGATCAAGAATAGATACCCTCTGCCAAGGATTGATGATCTGTTTGACCAACTGCAAGGCTCAAGCTTTTATTCAAAGATCGATCTTCGATCTGGATACCATCAGTTAAGGATACAAGAGGAGAGTATCCCAAAGACAGCCTTCAGAACTCGTTATGGGCACTACGAGTTCCTAGTTATGCCGTTTGGGTTAACAAACGCACCTGCAGTGTTCATGGATTTGATGAATAGAGTTTGCAAGCCGTACTTGGATAAGTTCGTGATAGTGTTCATCGATGATATCTTGATTTATTCAAAGACGAAGGCTGAGCATGAGCAACACCTAAGAGCTATTTTGGAGCTGCTGAAGAAAGAACAGTTGTATGCTAAGTTCTCTAAGTGCGAGTTTTGGCTACGAGAAGTACAATTCCTTGGGCACGTGGTAAATGGAGATGGAATCCACGTGGATCCCACCAAGATCGAAGCGATTAAGAATTGGGAAACGCCAAAGACGCCAACCGAGATTCGACAATTCTTGGGTTTGGCTGGCTATTATCGAAGATTCATTGAGGATTTTTCAAAAATCGCTCAACCATTGACGCTCCTCACGCAGAAAGATAAGAAGTTTGATTGGGGAATCAAACAGGAAGAAGCATTCCAGATATTGAAGGATAAGCTCTGCAATGCGCCAATCTTAGCACTACCGGAAGGTACAGATGATTTTGTGGTATACTGCGACGCTTCGCGTCAAGGATTGGGTTGCGTGTTGATGCAACGCCAAAAGGTTATTTCTTACGCATCACGTCAATTGAAAGTGCACGAAAAGAACTATACCACACATGATTTGGAACTTGGCGCAGTGGTATTTGCATTAAAGATCTGGAGACACTACCTTTATGGTACAAAGTGTACAATTTTTATAGATCACAAGAGCCTACAACACATATTCAACCAGAAGGAGCTGAATATGAGGCAAAGACGTTGGGTTGAGTTGCTGAACGATTACGACTGCGAGATAAAGTATCATCCAGGGAAGGCGAATGTGGTCGCCGATGCCCTAAGTCGAAAGGAGAGGATCAAGCCCATAAGGGTTAGGGCTTTAGAAATGATTATCCGAACCGATCTTTCCTTGCGCATTCGTGCCGCGCAGAAAGAAGCTCTCAAGGAAGGAAACCTTGAAGAAGAATATCTCCGTGGGATGGAGAAGCTACTGGTACCAAACGAGGAAGGAACGTTATGTTTTGAGAAAAGGATTTGGGTTCCTTTGTTTGGAGGTTTAAGGAAGGTTATTTTCGATGAAGCTCACAAGTCGCGGTACTCTATCCACCCTGGAGCGGATAAGATGTACCAGGATCTCAAGGATTATTATTGGTGGCCTAGGATGAAAGGCGATGTTGTTGCTTATGTGAGCAAATGTTTAACATGCGCTAAGGTTAAAGCCGAATATCAGAAGCCTTCAGGAGTTCTGCAACAACCCGAGATTCCCAAGTGGAAATGGGAACAAATCTCCATGGATTTTATTACAAAGTTTCCAAGAACGCCAAGTGGCCATGACACTATTTGGGTAATAGTGGATCGATTAACGAAGTCAGCACACTTCTTACCTATCAGAGAGAAGGATAATACGAGCAAGTTGGCCGAAATTTACATGAGAGAGATCGTTACGCGCCATGGAGTACCTCTCTCAATCATTTCCGATAGAGACGGAAGGTTCATATCAAGGATTTGGCAATCCTTCCAAGAAGCTTTTGGCTCGCAATTGAATATGAGCACCGCATTTCACCCGCAGACCGACGGGCAAAGCGAGCGGACGATACAGACTTTGGAAGACATGCTGAGAGCGTGTGTTATGGATTTGGGCGGTAGCTGGGATAAGCATTTGCCTTTGGTCGAATTTTCATACAACAACAGCTACCACACCAGTATTGGTGCCGCGCCATTCGAAGCTCTTTACGGACGCAAGTGTCGATCACCCCTATGTTGGGCTGACGCAGGTGATAGACAGCTGGTTGGTCCCGAAATCGTCCAAGAGACGACAGACAAGATTGCGCAGATCCGAAAACGCATCGAAGCAGCTCGTGAAAGACAGAAAGCCTATGCAGATCCAAACCGGAAACACTTGGAATTCCAAGTTGGAGATATGGTTTTATTGAAAGTTTCACCCTGGAAGGGTGTGGCACGCTTCGGAAAGCGTGGAAAGTTAAATCCGCGCTACATTGGTCCTTTCAGAGTTTTGGAAAGAATAGGACTAGTAGCATACAAGCTGGACTTACCTGCCGAGCTGAATGGAGTTCATGATACATTTCATGTATCCAACCTGAAGAAAAGTCCAACTCAAGATACCATTGCCATTCCAATCGACGAGATTCATGTTGACGACACGCTCCATTTCGTTGAAGAACCGGTTGAGGTTACGGATTGGAAAGTAAACAAGACCCGCCGGAGCAGTGTCAAGCTCGTCAAAGTTCGTTGGAATGCCAGACATGGTCCTGAATACACCTGGGAGCGTGAGGACCGGATGAAAGAGAAATACCCCCACCTATTTCCTAAGAACCCTGCATCTACAAGCAGAACTTAAAATTTCGGGACGAAATTTTTCTAACGGGGGGAGAATGTGACAACCCTCACTAAACCAGGTATCCGTACGACTTAATTAATAATTAATTACTGCTTAATTACTGTGCTTGTTTGAAATTACTGATGAACTGCTACTTGATTTCTGATACATGCATATACCTGCATCATACTTTACTTACCGTCACTACATTATTTACATGCTGAACCTTAGTGACAAACATGATGCACAAAAAGCACAGTAGCACTATAAACGGATAACCTATTGAACATGCTGATAAAGCCAGCATCAGGCAGACACTGCCTTTAAGGCCTGTATGAGCCAGAAATATTTTACTACACTAGTGATGAGTGTAGGGATACAAGGGTTGTAGAACTGCGTCTCTAGGAATAAGTTACAATGACTGGATGTGCCTAGAACGTGCTCTAAGCACAAAAACTTAGCACTTTAATAAACAATCCAGCTTTTAGCTAACTAATAAAGTGCCAAAATATGAGAAAAAATGTTACTAGACACTTTCCAAAGTGTCGGGAATAAGTTGTGTCACTAAAAAGGGTATTAACGACACTTTAAAGCTTGTTTAACGCTTTAACGGATTACTATCCAACCGAACAACCGGGCTATACCCGGAACATGAAAATATTGTTAATAACATTACTTATCTTTTTCTGAGCCAGTTAGGGTCCCTGAATACCCTAACACCCGCAATAAAGCACAACACACTACTAACCGGGTTAATCCCTAAACTTAACTAGATTAACCTAACTATTAACTAATGTTTAGTTGGATTTGAACCAAACTACCCCCCCCCCCCTTTACAAACCGTCCCCAAGAGGGGGGACATCCTTTTGTCCTTCTTGATTATTTAATTACATTTGTTTAATATCAAAGTGACATGAAATCCAATGGTTAAAGAACTTAAGTTTGTCTATAAGAGCTAGAGATTACACACTTGATCATTCACCACTTAGCATTCACCAAACACTTCCTCTCTCTCTCTCAAAGGCTTCGGCCGAACACCCCCTATATCATTCCTCCACATTTCGATTTTGATCTTCACATTCCAAGTCCATACAAGCGTTAAGGATCGCGGATAAGAAGGCTTGGTGCATTCGGAAGGCGAAGGACCTCACTCTATTGCTTTTATCCTCTCATTTTGCGTCTAGATTCTCCCCTAGCCTCGAGCTAGTAGTAAGTTGCTATAATCACCCTCTCGAACTATTTTGAAGTGGTTAAAATGATTTGTAACGGTTAAAACTCGTAAACATGCAAGTTGAAACATGAAAGTCTACTAAAAACACTAAAAGTGATGGTTAAAAGCTTGTTTGTTGTGTAAAACTTGTAGTATTTGATTTGTGTAGTTATTTGGACCCGATCTATGTTGTGGTAGCTCGGATCATCGTTTAACCCGGATTGGTCATGATCTTGGATCATGACATAAGGTTGTTTTGGAAGTAACAAGGGTTAAAGGATGAAACTCTACCACACACGAATCATGAACTTGTGTAAAAGCGATTTAGCTTGTGAAATAGTGTTTAAAACTAGTAGATCTACGGATCTACAAGCGGCATTTTCAAAGAACCAAGTATCAAAGAAATTATGTTTTCTAAAGACGGATCTTACGCTAACAAAAAAATGATTTTTAGAACACACAAGTGTGTAAACACTTGTGTAGCACAAAGTTTCGACAAAATAACTATTTTTGTAAAAGATGACGAGAAGTTGTAAAAACGGAATTTCTCTAAAAACGAGGTTTTTACAAAATCGGATGGATTTATATAGAGATCCGCTAAAAGTAATGGGATTTACTTCATAATATTAGAAAACCACAAGTTCATGTGATTTTTGCGACTTATATATATTTGTTGACTAGTTTGTTGTCTTGAACATTGTTTTGGTTAAATAAGGAAATTGTTGGGTTGATTTATAAAAGAAAATGATACGCTTGAGAGCGTGGCCACCTCTAGTTACAGAGGAAACTCTGGCGAAATTTTTCTAAAAACCTAACACTTAGAATTATTTTCACTATAAGTGTTAGAAATACTTCTCGACATGTTTTCAAAATATAAGTTTCGCCACGACTTTATTTACAAAATATCGGAGGTGGGATTTTCACAAAAATTAAACGTGATAAATATATTTAGTAAATATATTTTTTTTTCACAACGTTACTTGTCATTATTTGCGAAGATACATAAATATTATTTTTAGGATAAAAATAATATTATCGAATGTTAACGAATCCAAAATAATACGAGCGCTTTCACGATAAATATATAAGTTACACCGGTAATTATTATTACCACTCGATCGTTAAAACGTAACTTACACATTTTAAGGAAATATTCATGAACGCGTATTTTTGTTAAAGTATTATTTTGGGGAAAATTATGTGTAACAGAAAATATAATATTTTTGAGAAGAATATTTATATTTGGGATTAGAAATAAAATATATTTTAAGTGAGACTTAATAATATATTTCGAAATTATACGAACACACATGTATTAAATCCCCCATCCTTGGGAAGGAAAATGATTACCAAGTATACAGAATGTAAACACGAAATAGTTGTCTAACTATTTCCCGAAAACTTAAACCTTAAAGCTAAGGCACGGCCGTCCGTCTAATAGAGTTAGTACGTGTAGGTCGTCACACAGCTGCTTGATTTGGAGGTATACTTGGTAGAGACGCACCACTGTGAGTTCATGTCCCCCTTTTCTCTTAACTGTTTTCAGTTTTCTAAACTACGGGGGTGAAATACATGTTACTTTGATTACAAGTACTTTATACATGGTATGGTTAGCGTAAGGAGGTTTACTACTTAGATCATGTGAGTGGGTAGGAGCAACATGAGGCCATTAGTCCTCATGGTAGGACCGAGGGACAGGAGCGGTAGATCTATCTGGGTGTAGCGAGCCCAGCCCCAGGCCAAACTAGAAACGGACCTCGGGGTGACTTTGTGCCCGACGCATAAATCTGCTAGGTTTGAGTCTCCCTACTTGCATTTCACACATATCAGTGGCCTTGCAAACCATTGGTGATCTCAATTCCCTTATGTGCTACATACCAGGATTTTTATACTTACAAAGGTTTATTTACTCACTTACACATGAACTCGCTCAACATTATTGTTGATTTTTCAACTTACATGTATTTCAGGGAATTAAAGGATCTGGCGCGGTATGACACGTTTTCCCGCTGCACTAGTTACGAGGTCATCCGGGTTTAGGGAATGTGACTCTTTCCTGGACAAGTCACAGTCCTTAAACTATGCTTATGTTATGTTGTGTTTGTTGAACAATGTTTATGTCGTTAGGATGTGTTTCCGTTAAGACAGTGTTATTGTATTTGGTTTTTAAAACTTAATCAAATGGATGATCTTGCATGGTTTTATTTCATATAGCTTTGTTATGGTTAAGCTATGGTATTAAGAAGTCACACCAAATTAACCACGCTTCCGCAAAGCCAAGGTGTGACAAGAGTGGTGTGATTGGTTTGAATGATGAGTTCCTTGCGAAAGAGGGGAATGATGGGGTTCGATAGGAATGGGCAACTCACAATAAGGAGGGTCAGAAGGTGAGGATCCCAGCGAAATAGAATGTCTTGCTGGTTGAAAGCTATTGCTCCAATTATCCTTAGAGTCAGAGCCAGAAAGCGAGTCGGATGGTGTACGCCTATGGGAGGGTCCCGTGCTGCTAGACGGTCCTCCACGCATGGGTCCTTTGCCTCGTCCTCTTAGTCTTGGTGGCATTCTTCCCAGTGGTAATCTGTCAAAACAAATAACTATAATAAAACAATAAAAGGAAGGTTAAGAGTAAAATCCTAGGTCATTTGCCTAGACTCGAGAGTCTAAGGAATGTGCTTATTGTATCATTGAGATTAAACACAAAAGGTTAGTCTTTAATTCACTCAATGTTGGCTCTGATACCAACCTGTCACACCCCGATATTTCCACATATTACCGGTGGGCCCGGCGGGGAGTATCGTGACGTAGTTGATATCATCATAGTCAATACACACAATATAATAGCACAGCGGAAGGCTTGGTGAATAAACTATTACAAACCATAATGTCTGAGTGTTCGAATGACATAATATAGAGACTGGAATGTAATAAGATCCACAGGCGGATCATAAACAAAATACAAAGAAATAAAATAACAGACTTCAGGCATCTATGGATTTGCAAGATCCTCTTATGACACCTAATAGCTCCAGTCTATTTCGAGAGGTACCTGTCAAATCAGTCTTTAAGAAAATACGTCAGTTTACACTGGTAAATACAATTAACTGACTCTTTTGAAAACATTTATGAAAATTGATTTAAGTGCACATGGCACAAACCTTTTATAACTTGGGACAATTATTTAAATATAATCTTGTATACAGATTTATATGTTTGTCTTACAATTGGGGCCGGTTGGAAGCCGGTCGTGATTAACTGACTCACCACTTATAGAACCCACAAAGGAGTTATCCCCAACATGTGGGTTTATATTTTAGCATTAGCATCTGTCAGGTGTATGCCTACACCCCGTGCATAGGTCGTGGCCATTTTCAAATGAAATGAGCCGAGGATATCCAGGACACGGTCAGTTTAACCCCCAATGTTTATGTTATCAAACAAGACATATTAAAACGGGTTATGCAAATTTATTAATCACAATCCGATTAAATGATTTCATACCCAACCAAGTGGTATTATTATAATACCATATCCCAAGCCCGTATAAGGGAAAATAAGTTAAAAGTATTTACCTGATGCTAGCAGTAAAATCCTAAAGCTTTTTGAAGGCACCTTCTACCGGAAGCTATTTAATCTGTATTGAAGGTTTATTAACCTATTAGGATGCTAACGGGTCTTTAATTAGGTTAAGGACTTAGACCGGCTAGCTAGAAAGAATCCCTATGGTTCTAAACGCTCGATTAAGCGGAGACTGGAACAGAATGTGGTTTAGACCCGACAAGCTTGGATACTTGTATAATATGGTTAAACTAAACACATTCTGGAAATTGAGGATTTAATGATAAGGTTAAGCCCGTTTCGACTATTATATGTAAACTAGTCACATAAGCCGATCCGAACGCGTAAACGCGTAACAGGTAACCAAATAAATTATATACAGGTCTTAATCATTATTATGCTCAAAATATGTTAATACATCAGTAAGATGTTAACATATATGCCCAAAAAGTAATTTAAACCAAAATAAGTCCCATAAGGGCATTTTGGTAATTTTAATGCCCATAAAAGAGTTTAATTGTGCAACTGAGTTTCAGGTCTGATTAAATCAGTAAAAATATGCATTTTTATAAGTTATATCAGTAGGGTATTTTATATACGGTAAATTTATCTTATACTACCAAACTATGCACCGTAGGGGCATTTTGGTAATTTTACATAGGCTTTAAAGGTCAAAATATACTTCTGAATTTAAAAACTATGACTTACTGTTTAATTGTATAAATTAACTTAAAACATCAGGGGGTAATAAGTTTTATATGCTAAAAATAGTTTTAACCCATACAAGGTGCTTAAAACGCTTAAAAGTCGATTTAAAGGGGTATTCGGGTTAAAATAGGAAATCTGAGTTTTTGATCAGTTTATAAAGTTCAAAATACTTTATTTATCATATGAAATCAGTAGCAAAAGTTTTGGCACTAAAAAGTTATGTAAAACTCATTTTATGTATGAAAAGGGTAAAACCGACACTTACCGAAATCAAGCTATAATCTTATGTTATGCTCAGCCTAAAAATAATTAAAAATCTTTAAAAATACCAAAATATTATTTTACATCAGTAGGTAAGAAGTTGGATGTCAAAAATCGGGTTTAGATAGGCTTTATGTTAATTACGCCATTTAAATAATAAAAAGCTCCTTAATTACGCTATTGAGCATAACTCCAATTCTAGACCTCAAATTGATGTCAAACCTTTAGGACATGTCTAAATATCAGTAGCAAAGGTGTTAGTCCAATCACATTGTTAAAAATCTCAGGTGTATGTAAAAAGGGCGTTTATGGCATTATTAAGCATAATTACGATCAAGTGCATATAATTCAAACCACTAGGCACCATGCAATATAACTCCAGAGGGTTATACTACTAAGTAATGTGGTCCTAATGGAAGCTTAAAACATGGGAGAATTAAGCTTGAACGGGTCAGAACTGAAAGTCAAAGCAAAAGTCAAGCTTTTGCGACTTTCGGTTATAAACTGACCTTAGACTATTAATTGTCAGGTTAGGACTGATAAAACATGTTTTAATATTGATTACCAAGTCATTAGAATGTTAAAATATAATTTAGAACCTCTGTTTTATTAATTAGAATCATTTTTGTAATTTCTGTCCAGTTTGACTTTTTGTCAAACTACTTTGACCCGACAATTGACCAGTCAAACGAGATAATTAGGAGGTGCCCTTTTAAGGGTTAATCACCTACACTAATGTGGTCCTATAACCACTTTCAATTTGATCAGTGGTTAAACTATATGTAATTAAAATGAAAGTCAAACTAAATTTACGATAAGTTTGACTTTAGAGTAATTAAGCTAATTTAAACGACTAAACAAGAAATTAGAGACTTACTAAAGGTCCTAGCAAACTTTTCTACACTTGATAATCCTCTTCTTACTGATGGAAGCTCCAGAGTAAGTCCCTCAAGTGAATTGTTTGTAAATGTGTTTATGAACACAAGACTAGCTCTTCTTATATAGCAATTTCCATGAATCTAGATTACTTCCAGGTGTTATTGGAGGTCCTGGGATCACCCCAGGTGTCCTGGCTATTGTAATAAACCGACTTACAGCTCCCTAGGTCGTTACAAACTAGGCTAAGGCGGTGGAACAGGCAAAACCCGCACCTGTCAACATTATTCTGTTACTGGCACTCTGAGGCAGGGCGCGTAAGCCAAGGGGGGGGGGGGGGCTTACGCGGGCCTTTTGGGCCGGATGATCAGGTAAAACAATTTTAAATGTTGGCAGCTTTAGTCCCTGATCGTTTTAAACCCTTTTTATCTCCATTTTTGGCAACCAAGGCCCTTGTAGTTAATTTGTTGAGGCTCAAGGGTGTGTAAACTAACTTCGTTAGGCTCCGGTTCGTTAAATACTCCTATGAAAGCAAGTTTCATCAAGTTGACACTTTTGGCCCAAAGTCTTGAAAACATGCCTAACGGTCTCGAAACCACGTGAAATTTATACCACTTATTCTTAAGAGTATATTTGAATGTTTCGAAGCCTCGGTTTCGTTAAAAGGTCACTCAGAGGTCAGAAATGACATGTTGACACGTTTAACCCTTGTAATTTAATAATCTTCCGATTATTTTCATAAACGGCTTCTTATATCCAATCAATCACTCGTTTAAGAATATATTCATTGTGTAAGGTCATTCAGAGGCACAAGTTTGGCATGTTGACACTTTTAGTCCCTGTGGTTTCATAGTTTCACTGTTCGACAACTTTGGTCCTTCAAATTAAATCTTTCACATGTTTAGAGTTTTGGACACGTGTCTATTCATAATTGGACACGTTTTTACGTGGTGTTACAGCATCCCACAAAGTAACCGTACACTTTTGCCCTCTAAAATATTAACATAAAACATAATAACATCAAGCAACCTTGTAATGCTTTAAACGTCAAAATGCAACAATTTAATAAAAAGAACTCACTCAAGGTCTTCAACTCTAAGATTAAGTCTCTTGCCCTTGCTCCCATCCTTCTTTGATGTATCCTCTAGATTGAAACAAACTTCCACATAACCAATCCAATCTACAAACAAAAATATATTGTTAAAAGAAAACAGCATTAAGAAGCGATAACATGAAAAAAACAATAAGACAAAATAGTACATATATATATTATATAGTGATTTACATACCAATAATTGTATTAACTTCAATTTTATTTTGAACAACATCTTTGAATATGTAACGATTTGGTAAAATGGTAATTTCATTGTAATTCTAGTATTCTTTTGATAATTTCATTCTATCACTAATTAACCACATCAATAATAAAAATGTGAGCAGTGGCTGTTCTTTAGAGAAACCACTGATGGTCAATATCAGTGGATGTCAACAATAAAAATGTGAGCAGTGACTGTTTTTTTACTATCAGTGGATAGCCAACAGTGATTGAAACACTGATGTTTAGTCAGTCAATGGTCAACATCAAGAATGAAGAAACAGAAGTTGTCTTTCAGCAGTGGATAACTTTTAACAATCAGATATTTAAACCAACACAATGGTTGTAACATACTTTTAAGGATTAATTAAAACGATCATTTTTAAGTATTTTGAAGAGTGTTAAAAGATGAGAAGACAGTGGATCTGGTTAAACATCTGTTTAGACTTAAAGAGATGTTGGGGCTAAAAAATAGTTTTGGCCTTATATATCAGTTGTCTGGACTCAAACAGAAGTTTGACCTTAATCAGATGTTTGGCCATAAACATCAGTTTGCAAAAAAAGACCAATTTCAATACTACTATACTAAAGAATACATCAGTTTCCAAGTGTACATCATTTTTATTTATTAGTATAAAGATCAAACAAATGTCCAATCTATAAACAAAAATATATTGTTAAAAGAAAACGACATTAAAAGCGATAACATGAAAAAAAAATAAGACAAAACAGTACATATATATTATATAGTGATTTACATACCAATAACTGTATTAACTTCAATTTTGTTTTGAACAACATCCTTGAGGTTAACGAAATTAAAACGGTATTTCGGTCCAGACCAGTCAAGGCATTTCTCAACATAAGTATAGAAATACAGTGATATTTTGTCATTTCTCTTGGTATACTTAGCAGAGGACTTATTAGCAGCAAGAGACGGTTTGGTGATAAGAAGACATTCATCCAACTGAAGGAAGTCTTTGAATTTTCCTAACATCTTATGCATACAGCTAGCTTGTATCATAGTTCCCTAAGAATATGAAACTTCAGATTAAATAAAAAACGTGTTATATAACAATTGGGTATTCATATGTCCAAAATAATTATAAGACAAATATATACGGTACCATCTCATCCATGAAGATCATATCAAGACGATATATTTTATTTTTGTTTTCATTCATCATCTTCTTGGACATGCTAACAATTTTCATTCTAATCGAATAGTTGTTTGAGAATGTATTAAGATCATTAAGCATGCTAACCTTTGCAACCTCCATTTGAAGACTGTTGATAAAAAAAAAAGAATAAGCAAAATATATCTATTGTAAACGTAATATGAAAATACAATAAGCATGGATGTTCTTAAAAAAATATCAAGGTTGGAATTCAAGCTTACCGATTCTCCATTCAAAATTTTAATTGAATGCAGTGGCAAATGTAATTTGAAAGGTAGTAGTGTATATCCTTATATCTTGCTTTATTAAAGTAATTAAATATTAGAAATGATATGCAAATTAGGAAAAAAAAAAAAAAGAGAACGCCAATTTTAAATTACCATTTTGCATATTTTGGATTTCAAAATTACTGATATTATCAGTAATTACTGATTTGATTTGAAAGCAATTGTCATGATGACTTTTCTAATTTTTATTTTAACTTTAATTAAGAGATAATAACCGTCAATTTGAAATTCAAATTTTGCAAACTTTCAATGTCCAAAGCTCAAGAAATTAGCATTAATTACTTATTTGATTTGAAACAGATTGCCATCAACAGTATTTTATTTATTTTTTATTTTAACTTTAATTTTTATCATGAAACAATGTTGGAGGAACTCTTATCTAATTGGAATATAACGATTTGGTAAAATGGCAATTTCATTGTAATTCTAGTATTCTTTTGATAATTTTATTCTATCACTAATTAACCACATCAATAATAAAAATGCGAGCAGTGGCTGTTATTTAGGGAAACCACTGATGGTCAATATCAGTGGATGTCAACAATAAAAATGTGACCAGTGGCAGTTTTTTGACTATCAGTGGATAGCCAACAGTGATTGAAACACTGATGTTTAGTTAGTGGATAGCCAACTTTAATTAAGAGATAATAACCGTCAGTTTGAAATTAGAATTTTGCAAACTTTCAATGTCCAAATCTCAAGAAATTAGCGTTAATTACTGATTTGATTTGCAACTGATTGCCATCAACAGTATTTTATTTATTTTTTATTTTAACTTTAATTTTTATCATGAAAACAATGTTGAAGGAACTCTTATCTCATTGGAAAGTAACGATTTGGTAAAATGGTAATTTCATTGTAATTCTAGTATTCTTTTGATAATTTCATTCTATCACTAATTAACCACATCAATAATAAAAATGTGATCAGTGGCTTTTTGTGACACTTGTGCTCCGTAAAGACACACAATGTAGGACACTATATTTTATTAAAGAAACAATGTGTTTTGGTCTCAAAAATTTATTTATTTTGGTTTTACAATTTCACATTTCGATTCTAGTTCATTTTCAAGCTTTAAATCACTTTCTGGAAAGTTAAACGCGAACTGATGCGTAAACGTAATCAGTTTAATGCGGCAAACACTCCAAAATAGTGACATAGGCTTAACATACCTTAAATAACTTTTATATAACTTAGAAATAAGTTTTGAAAGCTTTGGTGAGTCAAAAACAAGTTTATTCACACTCAGGGACTATTTACATCAAACTGCGAAAGTCTACTGATTCACATGGTATCGCACATTCCGGAACTTGATCATAAGTTAAATATGCCCTAAATATCCTTTACATAGCTTATAAACAGGCTTTGAGGTGTTTGGTGCGCAAAAATAAACTTTCTTGATCAATAGGGACTAAAGGCGTCAAAAAGTGCATAAGTTTGCATTTTCGCGCATATCTTACGTTCTGAATATATCCGGACTTCCAAAAATTTATGTAATCATTAAAATATTTTATTTTAGTGATTGTCATGATAAAATTTCATTTGTCACATAATTTGGATCGTTTTTGCGTTTGTTACGACTTCCGTCGTAATTAACCAAATAACGCAACCGTACGACCAAACGAACCGACATCCGAGATATTTTTGAGCATATTTTAAGTTCCCTATACTTTAAATTCATTTTAGAGCTTTGAAATGGGGTTAACGGGGCTTAAAAGTGCCAAAAATCAAGTTTTACAAGTGCAGGGACCATTTTTGAAATTTCTGGTAAATACATTGAACTTGGTCCATTTTTGAGGTTTTGATGGTTTTAACCCAAGGTTTTCCATTCTATGGGCTGGAATTTGATGGTTGTAAGTATTCCCATGGTTTTGAAAACAATGTGCCCACTTGTAAGGTCAAGATCAAAGCACGATTTGCGAGAAACGATCCTAACGGTTCTCCGAAATCTATATATACCCCTTCCATTTCATTTGCAAACTCACCTTTGATCTGATTTTGTTCTCTAAGTTGAAGTTATACACTTCATACCTGAGAATAATTAGATCAAACCTCCATTTCTTGGACCCGTTGTAAGTATTCTTTCGTTCTTTTATGTGTTTTTAAGCGTAAAAGTCAAACAGTGTTTGACTTTCTGCTTTGACCAGTCTATGGTCAACACGAAGTTCGTTTGAACTTCGTAACGTGAGCGTAATCACGATGGTTATAGTCTCTTGCGACTATACCTACTGATTACGACGTTATTTAGGCGTAGTGACGAGTCATAGTTTCGGTCAAAATGCGTATTATTGCGTATTTTGCAACCAAACTATTCTTGGGTATCAAGACCCTTTGTCTTGATATCAAACTTGTTTTCAAACTTCGTTAAACATGTTTTAACATGTTTAACTCGTCAATTTTAGATTAGTTCTTATATAGGGTCGTAAGATAAGCGGTCTAAACAACCGCTTAGACTTTCGAACCCGACCCGTTTGGTCAATCAGTAGGATTCGACCAAACATATTTTGTGACCATAGTTGTATAGGGAATAACCTTCTGAGGTTATACCTTATGGTCACTTCGTTTAAGTAGTTGTATGATAGGTAGTTTATATGTCTTAGGTAAATGACCAAAATGACCTTTTTACGCATAAATTCATTTTAAGCATATGTAACACATGTTTTGACATCTAAACTAATTGTATAACATAATTAGATATGTTAAGGCATATAATACTTGTCATATGATTAGTTAGGCATCTCGAACGCACTTTTGCGCGAACGACGCGTTAAAGTGGCGTAAGCTACCTTAACGGGTCGTAAAGGGTCGTAAGCACTTAGGATAGGTTCCGATTTTGAATGTAGGCTTTTATTATACCATATCACATGAGTTCCAATGCTCGTTTGGTTTACAATACCTCATTCTATCCAATCTTCCGATTTAGGTGTCGATTCGCTAACATAGTATCTGTTACCCTAGGAGCCGCTTCAACACTTGAACTATTGGTCTTTTGAGCTTTGTTATACCCTTTGAACCGGGACTATACGCAACCCCAGGCGAGTACATAGTTCCCCTCTTTTACCGTTTTCAAATGTTTTGGGGTGATTCATATGTGTAATCGATTTGTTTTCAAAATATATGGCATATATGTGTTCACTATGTGCTTTTATGTGTATTATTCCGATTATGCAAATGAAATGTTTTATCCTTAAGTGATCTACCTATCTTCATAGTTAGATTAATATAGGATATTTGAAGTACACTCTTAGATCTTCCTATCTTCATAGTAAGGTTTTTAAGAAGTACTTTACAACTCGATGGTTGGTTTTTGTCTAGTTTGTTGGTGATTTAGATAACGAATCTAGATAATACAACAAGAACATGGTGGATACGCCGCTGGTACTTCCTATATATAAGTGTGCTTATTGTCTTACCTTTCGTTGTGTTATCCCGAATCACCATTAGGATTTAGGATTGTTTCGATTCAATGTGATAGAACCCAAAATCCTTATAGCATCTATCTATCTTCATAGGTTGATTCTTGTAGGATGTTTAGAGTACTGATATTGGAGTCCCTGTTTGGATTCATTGTGTACTTTAATGCGTGTTAGGTTAGACGATGTTACGAAAACCTGATCCCTGTAGTATCTATCTATCTTCATTGTTAGACATATGTGGGATGTTTAGAGTACTGATATTGGAGTCCCTGTTTGGATTCATTGTGTACTTTAATGCGTGTTAGGTTAGACGATGTTTCAAGAACCTGATCCCTGTAGTAGCTATCTATCTTCATAGTTAGACATATATGGGATGTTTAGAGTACTGATATTAGAGTCCCTGTTTGGATTCATTGTGTACTTTAATGCGTGTTTACGAGGTGGAACAAGTTGACGATTATGTGTTTATGTGGTAGTTGTGATTTAGATAACGAAATGGGTGTAATAAAATAAGAACATGGTGGATACGCCACTGGTACTTCCTATATATAAGTGTTCTTATTTTATTATTCTTGTAGCGTTATCTGGATCACTTTAGGATTTTGTGTACAATTGTTTCAATGTTTGATTATCAAAATCTTTGTAGAATCTCCCATATTTTTATATGTTAGATTCTTAGAAAGATATCTGAAGTATTATCATGATTCATTTGATTTGATTTATATAATACTTATATAAGTTTTGAATTATTCAAAACAGTTATTATTAATCCTTGATTGGATTCCTAATAACATATTAACGAGTTTTTACGATGGTTTTAATCGAGATTACGATGTAAGGCATAAAATGACTTAGTAATAATCATATTGCCATATTCAAACTTATTTTGTCACGAGTTTTCATAATTAAGATTATAATACCAAATGTTTTGCCATTTACTTTGCTAATAAAACCTATGTATTCGCCGGCATTTTTATGCTGACTGTTTTTCACATATGTTTCAGGTTTTTGACTGTTTCAAGCATGCAACGCATAGGACTGCATTCGGGCCTTAGACTTCTAAAATAAATGAACAATTACATGTATTCTTTGTTTGTAAAATGATGTTAATGATATTGGAACAATTTATTACCAGTAGTTGTGAGCAATTTGTAATGTGACTCCCCGATATTTCCGCCGCGTGTTGTTGCATTACGCGATTGGGGTGTTACAGATTGGTATCAGAGCACTGGTTATAGGGAATTAGGTTATTAGCATGCCTTGAACCTAGTCTATAACCTTCCTATGACCCAAACATGTGTAGACTTGGGACTTCTTTCCTAATCCTCATCCTTATTCGTGCCACAACTACTCTATGATTTACGAATCATCTAACCTTAGATGATTTATCCAAAAACCCTTAGGCTTTATGCCTTAAGTTATTCCTCAAAATATTTTTTCTCAAAACGTTTTCATTAAAATATTTTTCAAAATGTTTTCTCAAACGTTTTTGTCAAAATATTTCGCCAACATGTTTTATCTCAAAAGATTTGTATCAAAAGATTTCTCAAATGCTTTTCTCAAACGTTTTTCATTGAAATCTTGGGTTTTAATAATGTGAACACATGCAATCTGGAAGGGTGGATGCCTGTACCCCGAGTTTTCTGTCTAAGGCTAGAATGTTCGTACAAATCCGCATTATCGGACCAGTCACTCTTACCTGAGAATTCTTAGGGTGAGTGTCCACTTATAGGCTAAAGCATGTCTTCGTGAAGCATTATAAAAACCTATCCATCTTGACCCTATCGAATGATTTTTAAACGACCTTTGTAACCCTACTCATTCATGTTACCCTCGGTAATGTGTTTGCTCTTCGCGACAATCGAAGCATCCTTTCTTTCCCAATACCATTTCATCATATTACCTTCGGTGATATGTTTGATTCAATATAGTTGAAATGAATCTCATTTCATTTCACGACTCCACGAGATCTTATTTTATTTTCAAAATACTACCTTTGTCTTTTAAAATTTCAAATTTTTACCATTTGGATGAGAATTTTCAAAATTTCAACACAAAGTTTCTTTGTTTTAAAATTTTTTTATTCAAAACGTTTTTGTTTTAAAAACAATAATTTTTTTTAACAGGTAAAGAATTTTATAATACGGACCATTAACTCGGTTTGTATTCTCTCATCCAAAAATATTACAAAAATCTATTTCTCAAACAATTCTTATTTCAAAACAAAATCCACAACACGGTATAATCTAAATACAAAAAAAAAATGAGACTTATAAACAAGATTTGACTAAATCAAAGTTAACGCTAAATTTTCTAAGTACAAGAAACGAAATGCCAAAACTTTTAATGAGAATTCGAAAAGAACAAAGGCCGAATCTTCTAAAAATTCTAGGAAACGCAAGACTTCAAAGAGTTTTGCAATTCCTACACATGTTCCACTAAATTCAGTACCCTTTAGAGGAGTTTATCATGGAAAGCAACCTCGGTGCAACCATTACGATTATCATCATGCAACAAATTCTCCTTGTCGCCAGTGTACAATCTGTGGTTTATTTGGACATCTAGCTGCAACCTGCCGTGTCCAGAGTCGAGCAACCCCTACTCAGACTCGCCCAAGAGCATGTTTCAATTTTGGTGACTTAAATCATTTCAAGCGAAACTGCCCCAAGCTTGCCAATGCTAATGGACAAGTATTCAACATCAACGAGGCTCAAGCTAACGATCAAGCGCTTATGATCATTTGGACCTCTAAATTTCCTGTTTATTTTCAAGATCAATGTACATATTTTAACTATGTTTGTAATGACAATATAAATTTCAAGAAGTTTATCTTTATCTCTGTTATTCAATTTTCAATTTCAAACTCTAATATGATTGCACTATGTGGGATTTCAAATTTCATGCTAATTTTGAGGATTCCGTTCTTTAGGAACTAAATCTTATAATTTAGTATAATGTGATTGCACTCTGGTGCATTCGTACAATCTTGGTAACACAATCAATACAAGTTAATACTGTTTTATGATCATAGCATTATATACATGATTTGTTTATCTAATATGTATAGCACATGATTATAAATTCAATTTGCTTCGTATGTTGATTTAACGTACTTAGTTTGTTAACTTAGCATACCTAGCACATGAATTGAGAACATTTTCTTGATATGCTTACATTATGATGATAATGTATGAATTATATATGTTGTGTTCTACCTGTTTGGTTAAGTATGAAACATATATAAATATTCGTACAAGAATAAAATACCTACTTCCCAATTTGTTGTATGTAGAATAAGTAGTGTTATCATTGCTACTATGAAATATGATTCGATTTGATAGATATTATGTTGTGACGATATTTATTTGAATTAGACGATAGTTCGACCTTATTATTTGTTTACCCTCGCTTAACAAGAGAAGTTATGTGGACCATGCGACGAAACGAGTAATTATGGGTGCACACTTAATTATAAGATTCGACGCATGAGAATCATAGTAAGCCTTGTTAAGTATGGTGGCATAAAATCTAGAGTGATTAAGGTAACAGGAGAAGTATGATGCGATAAGAACACGGTGGATACGCCGATGGTACTTCCTATATATAAGTGTTCTTATTGTGTTATTCTTCAGAACGTTACTAAGATCACTTGGTGATTTTATGTTATCTTGGACTATTATGTGATTATGTGTTTTAGTGGTTATTTGTGTGGTTATTTTTTATGGAAGACGACGAGTACATTCATTAACTCAAATCGAGCCGACTGGGAGTATATTATGGTGTTAAAGGTGACGATCTTGATGCCATAGGTATGTTGACCCGTCTCCTATGCATGAGATACTCATGGTGCATTGGATGTACCTCGTGGGACGATAGAAACCGTGTACGTGTAGGGCTTGAATGTACACCCCTTCGTTTGCTAGGAATTACACTAGGAGCTTAGTATAACATAGTGCCATACTTAAATGATTTTTGAACACTAGTCGACTATCACAAGTTTCGACGGGTTGGATACCTTGAGATACTTTGAATGTCCCAAATCACATTTTGAATTCCCTTCCAAATGATGCTCCGCATCTTTGGGATCTAGCAATCTGCTTATCCAATAGTTGTTTCAATTCTACTCTACGGTCTCCTTCGAATAAATTTTGGGATGAAATTTCCTGAAGTAGGGGAGACTGTGACACTTGTGCTCCGTAAACACACACAATGTAGGACACTATCTTTTATCAAAGAAACAATGTGTTTTGGTCTAAAAAATTTATTTATTTTGGTTTTACAATTTCACATTTTGATTCTAGTTCATTTTCAAGCTTTAAATCACTTTCTGGAAAGTTAAACGCGAACTGATGCGTAAACGTAATCAGTTTAATGCGGCAAACACTCCAGAACAGTGAAATAGGCTTAACATACCTTAAATAACTTTTACATAACTTAGAAATAAGTTTTGAAAGCTTTGGTGTGTCAAAAACAAGTTTATTCACACTCAGGGACTATTTGCATCAAACTGCGAAAGTCTACTGATTCACATGGTATCGCACATTTCGGAACTTGATCATAAGTTAATATGCCCTAAATATCCTTTACATAGCTTATAAATAGGTGCGCAAAAATAAACTTTCTGAATATATCCGGACTTCCAAAAATTTATGTAATCATTAAAATATTTTATTTTAGTGATTGGCATGATAAAATTTCATTCAGCGCTTAATTTGGATCGTTTTTGCGTTCGTTACGACTTCCGTCGTAATTAACCGAATAACGCAACCGTACGACCAAACGAACCGACATCCGAGATATTTTTGAGCATATTTTAAGTTCCATATGCTTTAACTTCATTTTAGAGCTTTGAAATGGGGCTAACGGGGCTTAAAAGTGCCAAAAATCAAGTTATACAAGTGCAGGGATCATTTTTGAAATTTCTGGCAGATACATTGAACTTGGTCCATTTTTGAGGTTTTGATGGTTTTAGCCCAGGGTTTTCCACTCTATGGGCTGGAATTTGATGGTTTTAAGTATTCCCATGGTTTTGAAAACCATGTGCCCACTTGTAAGGTCAAGATCAAAGCACGATTTGCGAGAAACGATCCAAACGGTTCTCCGAAATCTATATATACCCCTTCCATTTCATTTGTAAACTCACCTTTGATCTGATTTTGTTCTCTAATTTGAAGTTATACACTTCATACCTGAGAATAATTAGATCAAACCTCCATTTCTTGGACCCGTTGTAAGTATTCTTTCGTTCTTTTATGCGTTTTTAAGCGTAAAAGTCAAACAGTTTTGACTTTCTGCTTTGACCAGTCTATGGTCAACATGAAGTTCGTTTGAACTTCGTAACGTGAGCATAATCACGATGGTTATAGTCTTTTGTGACTATACCTACTGATTACGATGTTATTTAGGCGTAGTGACGAGTCATAGTTTCGGTCAAAATGCGTATTCTTGCGTATTTTGCAACCAAACTATTCTTGGGTATCAAGACCCTTTGTCTTGATATCAAACTTGTTTTCAAACTTTGTTAAACATGTTTTAACATGTTTAACTTGTCACTTTTAGATTAGTGCTTATATAGGGTCGTAAGATAAGAGGTCTAAACAACCGCTTAGACTTTCGAACCTGACCCGTTTGGTCAATTAGTAGGATTCGACCAAACATATTTTGTGACCATGGTTGTATAGGGAATAACCTTCTGAGGTTATACCTTATGGTCACTTCGTTTAAGTAGTTGTATGATAGGTAGTTTATATGCCTTAGGTAAATGACCAAAATGCCTTTTTTACGCATAAATTCATTTTAAGCATATGTAACAAATGTTTTGACATCTAAACTGATTATATAACATAATTAGATATGTTAAGGCATATAATACTTGTCATAGGGTTAGTTGGGCGTCTCGAAAGTGCTTTTGCGCAAACGACGCGTTAAAGTGGCGTAAGCTACCTTAACGGGTCATAAAGGGTCGTAAGCACTTAGGATAGGTTCTGATTTTGAATGTAGGCTTTTGTTATACCATATCACATGAGTTCCAATGCTCGTTTGGTTTACAAGACCTCATTCTATCCAATCTTCCGATTTAGGTGTCGATTCGCTAACATAGTATCTGTTACCCTAGGAGCCGCTTCAACACTTGAACTCTTGGTCTTTTGAGCTTTGTTATACCCTTTGAACCGGGACTATACGCAACCCCAGGCGAGTACATAGTTCCCCTCTTTTACCGTTTTCAAATGTTTTGGGATGATTCATATGTGTAATCGATTTGTTTTCAAAATGTATGGCATATATGTCTTCACTAAGTGCTTTTATGTGTATTATTCCGATTATGCAAATGAAATGTTTTATCCTTAAGTGATCTACCTATCTTCATAGTTAGATTCATATAGGATATTTGAAGTACAGTCTTAGATCTTCCTATCTTCATAGTAAGGTTTTTAAGAAGTACTTTACAACTCGATGGTTGGTTTTTGTTTAGTTTATTGGTGATTTAGATAATGAAACTAGATAATACAATAAGCACATGGTGGATACGCCGCTGGTACTTCCTATATATAAGTGTGCTTATTGTATTACCTTTCGTTGCGTTATCCCGAATCACCATTAGGATTTAGGATTGTTTCGATTCAATGTGACAGAACCCAAAATCCTTATAGCATCTATCTATCTTCATAGGTTGATTCTTGTAGGATGTTTAGAGTACTGATATTGGAGTCCCTGTTTGGATTCATTGTGTACTTTAATGCGTGTTAGGTTAGACGATGTTACGAAAACCCGATCCCTGTAGTATTTATCTATCTTTACAGTTAGACATATGTGGGATGTTTAGAGTACTGATATTGGAGTCCCTGTTTGGATTCATTGTGTACTTTAATGCGTGTTAGGTTAGACGATGTTTCGAGAACCTGATCCATGTAGTAGCTATATATCTTCATAGTTAGACATATATGAGATGTTTAGAGTACTGATATTGGAGTCCATGTTTGGATTCATTGTGTACTTTAATGCGTGTTTACGAGGTGGAACAAGTTGACGATTATGTGTTTATGTGGTAGTTGTGATTTAGATAACGAAATGGGTGTAATAAAATAAGAACATGGTGGATACGCCGCTGGTACTTCCTATATATAAGTGTTCATATTTTATTATTCTTGTAGCGTTATCTGGATCACTTTAGGATTTTGTGTACAATTGTTTCAATGTTTGATTATCAAAATCTTTGTAGAATCTCCCATATTTTTATATGTTAGATTCTTAGAAAGATATCTGAAGTATTATCATGATTCATTTGATTTGATTTATATAATACTTATATAAGTTTTGATTTATTCAAAACAGTTATTATTAATCCTTGATTGGATTCCTAATAACATATTAACGAGTTTTTACGATGGTTTTAATCGAGATTACGATGTAAGGCATAAAATGACTTAGTAATAATCATATTGCCATATTCAAACTTATTTTGTCACGAGTTTTCACAATTAAGATTATAATACCAAATGTTTTGCCATTTACTTGGCTAATAAAACCTATGTATTCGCCGGCATTTTTATGCTGACTGTTTTTCACATATGTTTCAGGTTTTCGACTGTTTCAAGCATGCAACGCATAGGACTGCATTCGGGCCTTAGACTTCTAAAACAAATGAACAATTACATGTATTCTTTGTTTGTAAAACGATGTTAATGATATTGGAACAATTTAGTACCTGTAGTTGTGAGAAATTTGTAACGTGACTCCCCGATATTTTCGCCGCGTGTTGTTGCATTACGCGATTAGGGTTTTACACTTTTATTTAGGGAAACCACTGATGGTCAATATCAGTGGATGTCAACAATAAAAATGTGACCAGTGGCAGTTTTTTTACTATCAGTGGATAGCCAACAGTGATTGAAACACTGATGTTTAGTCAGTCAATGGTCAAGATGAAGAATGAAGAAGCAGAGGTTGTCTTTCAACAGTGGATAACTTTTAACAATCAGATGTTTGAACCAACACAGTGGTTGTAACATACTTTTAAGAATTAATTAAAACTATCATTTTTAAGTATTTTGAATAGTGTTAAAAGATGAGAAGACAGTGGATCTGGTTAAACATCTGTTTAGACTTAAAAAGATGTTGGGGCTTAAAAAATAGGTTTGGCCTTATATATCAGTTGTCTGGACTCAAACATAAGTTTGACCTTAAACAGATGTTTGGCCATAAACATTAGTTTGCAAAAAAAGACCAATTTCAAGAATACTATACTAAAGAATACATCAGTTTCCAAGTGTACATCATTTTTATTTATTAGTATAAAAATCAAACAACTGTTCAATTTATAGTACAGATCAAACCATTGAGGTAATGTGATAAATACTGTTACATATAAACATTGCTGTGATAAACACTGTTACATATAAATAGTGTTACATATAAACATTGATGTCATATATACTGTTACATGTAAACACTCAGGTGATGACATCTAACAACCTAACAGATTATAAAACACTGATGTGATAAATATTGTTACATATAAACACTGTTAACATAAACAAAGGTAGAATAACTAATGTTGATGCTGAACCACTGTTGTTGTTGGGCAGTGGTTCACCTTTGGTTGATCAGAACTTTGGTTCATCAGTGCTTGTCTTCAACAGAGCTTTGGTCTTCATGAGTGCTTTGGTCTTCAACAGTGGATAATCCTCACCAGTCTTTGTGTATAACAGTCTTTATATCCAACAGTTGTTAGGCAGATCAGTGTTTTGCCTTATTAATTTGTTATAACCACTGTCATTGGAGGAAACTTAGATGGGCAGTGCTTATTGTGGATCAAAGTGCAGCTTCAACAGCCAGATCAACAATATATCAATCTCCTTGAGCAATATCCGATATCTTTTCTTCGATCCTTGGATCAAACGGCTTGAACGTTTTCCCTTTTCATCAAAACAAAACCAATATATATATAGCAACAATTAATCTGAAATAAACACATGGAACTAACAACAAAAAGTGTACCTGAAACAGAATCAACGACTAAGAATAAAAAAAAACATGAGAAATTAAGAAATGCATGGATTAATGAACGAAACTTATCGTGTTGTTTAAGAAAACTCGTTTTAATTGCTCAAATTAAGATGACGGGTGATCTGCAAGTGATTACAAATGAATCAATGCATCAATAAACAGTAAATAAAAATGTTACAAATACCAAAAAATAAATCAGACCACTTGAGGTTACCGTTTATATAGCAACAATCATTAAAGTAAACACAAATTAAGTAACAACCAACCTTATTTCACAAGCCTGAAAATATAAAATTGCCACATGAATAATCAAGTAGAACACGCTGCAAAAATAATAAAGTGTGAAAACAATCTCAAAAACTTCTTTGTAATTGAGTAGTAAATAGACTCAATTTAGTTAACTACATAAACAATCCAACAATGAATTTACCGTCCTTCTCCTTGTCTTTCATATTTCCAACTCCTCAACAACCATCCGGCAGAGGTTACTTCTAATCAACAAATAGATTGGGAAAAACAGAGGATCAAGAAACAGAGGTGCATCCAACATTACTAACATGGGTGAATAAATCAACAAAACATATTGTGAAAAACAAAAACTACAAACATATCAAAATCAATCTACTCGTAATCACATGATACAACAAAGCAAGCATCTGAATAAACAATAAAAAATAAAAGACAAAAATCAAAAGCTACAAAAATTATTCATATATAAACAATAATAAAAACATTATTACAACATACCAGGGTCACCGATTAACAGGAGCTTGTACAAAAGGGTTCATTGTGCACGATAAGAAACCCTAGGAGAGATTCTTCTTCTTCTTCTAAAGGTACAAAAAGGTTCATCGTGTTCAGTATAAGAAAATAGATAAAAGAAAATAAAATTTCTGAATGAGAAAACAGATCTTACATGATTATTCTGTTCTTCAACTACTCGACGGTACAACAAAGCAAGCATCTGAATAAACAATAAAAAATAAAAGACAAAAATCAAAAGCTACAAAAAGTTATTCATATAAACAATAATAAAAACATTATTACTACATACCAAGTTCACCGTTAACAGGAGCTTGTACAAAAGGGTTCATTGTGCACGATAAGAAACCCTAGGAGAGCTTCTTCTTCTTCTGAAGGTACAAAAGGGTTTATCGTGTTAAGTATAAGAAAATAGATAAAACCAAATAAAATTTCTGAATGAGAAAATAGATATTACATGATTATTATGTTCTTCAACTACTCGACGGTACATGATTTAGGGTTTCAAACGCAGATGTAACCTCTGCCGGACGTTGTTGATGAGATGAAAATGTGAAGAATGAGAATGATGAACAGCAGAGAGAAAATGGATCTTGTATGGAAATGTGAAGTAGAAGAATGAAATAGGGTTTGTGAAAATGTGAGAATAAAGGTCAGTGAAAAACACTATTGGGCGGGAAAAGGGGAAAAAGATGCACTAATCAAGTGACACGTGGCCCAAATCACTTTCATTTATTATATATAATAGATAATAGATATGCTTAAGCTAATTAAATATCCAAACAAATTCCGCTTTAATTTATAATATGCTTAAACTAATAAAATATCTAAACAAATTCCGTTTTAAATGAAAAGTCATTGGTCTTTACCGCAAAACTCACCTTAATCAAATCATTATAACAAACACGTCACTAATCACCACCGCAATTAACGCCTACTTAAACTTGAAATCCAAAATACCGCCACCGTCCTCCGCCATATCAACCACTAATCACCTGCAAATATTCCATCCGAGAGAGAGTATCCATCAGTCACCATTATCGAGACAGTTTTCTGGCCCAGTCGCAGAAACACTCATTAAATACACACAGCTGTAACCTTACTTCCCGCCATGTGACTCCCCTACCCCACTCATCCTCCATAAACTTCCAACAATTCTCCTAAATCTTATTATTATCCACAACTTCACCAATGGTTTCATCTCTTTGTCTTCACCTTCAAATCACACTATGTGTGCTACTACTATCACTCCCACGCGCCCACGTCGCGGTTGTAGATCCGGTAACCGAGCTTTCGCTGCATCTCGCCGGCGGCAAGATGTACGACGGCGTTGACGACATTGGAACGGAGGACGGCGGTTTTGACGGGGATGTGACCGCAGCCGTCGGTCGGAGATCTTTATTCTGGCAGAGGATGAGGTATTATATATCGTACGGTGCACTCTCGGCCAACAGAGTGCCGTGTCCTCCACGCTCCGGCAGGTCGTATTATACTCATGATTGTTGGAGAGCTAGTGGACCGGTGCGTCCGTACACTAGAGGCTGCTCCGCCATCACTCGTTGCCGTAGGTGAAACCTGCATTTCGATATAGATTTGATACTGTACCGGCCTTAGGGTTTGAAATGTTTTGGATCTGTCTCTATTTGTTTTGTCGGATGTGTATCAACATAATTATTGTTTTGAAAGTTGGGTTACTTTGTTGTTGATGAATTATGTTATAGTATGCGTTGTGATTTGTTTTGTAACCCCAAATTTAGTGTTTATATGGATCTATTTCATGGTTAGTCAAGAACATTGCACCATGATTTTGTGATCAAGACTTTTTGATAATTTTGTGCAATTTAAAATGTGCTGGTTTTCAAGTTTCAAGCAAATGATAACCAGAGAAGTCTAGGGTTGTAAACCAAGAGAGGAGTTGGCTTTGGCTCGTTTATCTTGATGACTTAAATTGTTGAGCTTGAGTTTGGTTTGTAAAAAGCTCAAGTCAGCTTCGATGGCACCCACTCGAAACGGAGGGTTCTCATTGACTAATTAATGCGGTTCACACGAGATTTTCGCACCTCACTCTCGTGCCCGTTACCACTAGGCGTGGTGTTTTATGCTGGCTTAGCGGCCACTACATATAGTCTAAAAATTTGAGTAAGCTAGATTATTTAAAAAATGTTACTTTATATACACACTGATGTATTTAAAACAAGAGAGTATTTTGAACATACAAGTACTACAGAATTAATAAACTACAAAACTTATAATCTGACCTTCTCAATAGACCATTGACAGCTAAAAAGCCTAATGAATGAGCCAATGACTCATTGAGCTTACCTGGGCTTAGGTTTTGTTCGTTTACAAACTAAGCCAGCTCGGCTCGTCTTTTACAAACAAGCCAATTTTGAGGGAGCCGCAAGCTTTGTTATCAGCCTTAAAAGGGAACTTAAATTTTTTATTGTTTATATTTAGAGTAAATTGTCTTTTTGGTCCATGAGTTTTGACCAAAATTGTTACTTTAGTTCAAATAGTTTTTTTTTTGCCATTTTAGTTCAAATAGTTTTGTTTTCTGATATTTTAGTCCCTGATTTTTGTCATTTTTTGTCATTTTCATCAAACCCACTAACTCTATTCAAATAATTTAGTTAACTTAGGTGAATTTTGGCAAAACCACATTTTTTTTTTTTGCAAGTGCGATGGTATGGGGATGGTGTTATGCTGATTTACAGTGAAGATGGTGGCGGTGGTTGTTGGTTTTACGATGATGGCGGCGGTGTTGGTTGATGACGTGGGTGGCAGAAAAGTGGCCGGTGGTGGTGGAAATGGTGGGTGGGTGGTGACGGTGCAGGCAGGTGGTGGCGATGATAGAAGGTTGTGATGGGGTGGGTGGTGGTGGTCGATGAAAATAGCAAAAAAATAACAAAAGTCAGGGACTAAAATAGCAGAAAACAAAACTATTTGGACTAAAATGACAAAAAAACTATTTGAACTAAAGTGACAATTTTAGTCAAACCTCAGGGTCCATTGCTAATATCCTTGTGACACCGGTTTTAGAAATGATTTTGAGACGTGTTTTTCATGATGATGAACCCAAGAGGCATTATTAACCAATCAAAATCATAAACAAAGATCCAATTCTGTTGTGAACATAACAACCCATTGCGCAAGTAGTATGAGAAATCATATCTCAATCTATTATCTATAAGACAATTGAAATGAGTAGTGTTTCTTAGTCGTGGTTCATTGTGAATTGATAATTTAGGCGGTTCTTGACACGTCCATGTTTCCTTCCCAATCCACCTCCCCATTTAAATCACTTTTCTCTACCACAGCGTGGATTTCTCCCCCGCCGCCAAACGATGGAGGCTGATGAAGCTCAGAGATCCGAAGCGGTTATCCGACTGCTAGGGTTCTGCTGCGAACCCGATGACGGAGGTGATTTTGGGGTTCTCTCCAACGGCCGATATACCCTTGCATGCACCGTTTTTACCAGATCGGTCAGAGCTTTGTAATGGTCGACGATTCTGCAAGCTTGAAGTGGTTTTCGACGGAGATAAGTCCCACTGATTTTGCTGGAAGATATCATCTTGCTGTTCACGGGTATGCTCTTCTCTGCTATCTTGATTTATCTTTTATGAATAATAATTTACATCGAGATAGTTGGTAAATGGGCTACAAGCTGCGCCGCTACCCCTTTTTGAATAGCAAAACTAAGTCTTTTAAAAACTATGTTCATATATGACGTGGGTGGTTATATACATTTATTTACAGTATCTTCACGCGCCCAACGAAAGGGTGTTTTATATTTATAAAAATGGTTTATACCTTAACATTAAAACACGCATAACAAAGGACAAGTGTATCCCGTCATATATGCAGCAAAGTATTGGTAAGAGCCAGATATCGATCCATGGAACACGGGCGTTATATGTACTAAATCTTTGTCATTATTTTACCAGATATAAGGAAAAGTGAAAGGTTGTTTAACTAGGTTATCTAAATTACATATAAAACATAAGGATACTACTATCTTGTTTCACAAACAACCTAAACATGTTATCTATCAGATATGTCACAAAAGCACTTAATCAATTTTCCAATTTCGAGACAGCTAGTTACCGGGTCTGGATTTCTAGCATTATGATTCTTCGAAAAGTTAACGCGATGGTCACACGTTAACCACCTAAAATCATTCATTAGCGAGCTATTGATATTTATTCATGCGAACCTTTAAAGATAGGTTATTTACCGGGTCTGGATTACTAACCTCACTTATCAAAGAAAGCAATACCGATGGTCACAATACAGCCACGAGGATAAGCAATTATGTAGATCATATAACAAACAATTTCACCTTTACGTGTCTTAAACACAAATCTACCATGTCAGCAATTTCAGACCAAAACTACTAAACAAGGATCATAAACCGCATCTAAGAACATGCAATCAACACCATATAATTCATTAGAACCCTTACGTGCAAGAAAGTATTCCTAATCAAAATAAGATATATCTTGTATAAAACCAATACCCTGGTCTGGTTTCATGGTGTAAACAAAGTCTACAAACAAGTGATTAATCAAGAAATAGTTACCATCCCACTAACCACAGATTCATTATCCAAGACAATCAAACATAATCAGGAACTCAACATCAATGAAACATTCGTTATATAATCATGAAGATTCAAACATGAACAAGTACTAAAGCTTCATACAAATAAGATTACAATGTAACGAATATTCAAGAAACAAGTTTATAACTATTATTACATAAACTACATTAAATATAAACTAACATCAGCTCATAACTTGCAAAATGATCAGAATACATGTTCAAGAACAAGAAATCGAACCATAAACAAGCAAGGAATTGATGGGTTGGATCAGTTATGCTTCCACTCGATCTTTAAGCTTCAAATGGATCTGATAAGGACTGCTTCGGAACCCAGAAATCACCCAGAAACATGGAGAAAAACCCAACATTTTGATCAGTAGCGAATGCTTCTATTTATAGGAAATTTTCAGTTTGGCACGGCCGTGCGGTCAGGCCTTGTCGGGTGACGTCATTTTCTCCGATCCTGAGTCAGCCAAGTGGACTAGTGGACAACTTGTCTAGATCACCAGATTAGCACGGTCATGCGACTGGTCACACGGTAGTGCGAGGTCATCAGAATCGTGATCAGAAAGTATGGTCCAGGTGGTGCATGGGAGTGCGGTTGGCTCGCACGGGAGTGCGGTTCGAGTAATCAGCGGTGTGACACCTGTGTCACTTCAACCATTAAATAAATACCAAATCAATGAAATATTGTATTTCATACTTGGGATTTGTATAAATATGTGTATCATTTGCACATATCAATTCTTGTTCAATTTCGGGCTCTAAATCGCTTTCTGGAAGGTTATACGCGCACTGATGAGTAAATATAACCAGTTTAACGCAACAAACACTCCGGAACAGTGACATAGGCTTCACATGCCTTAAATAACCTATACATAACTTAGAAATAAGTTTTGGAAGGTTTGGTGTGCCGAAATCATATTTATTCGCTTACAGGGACTAATTTCGACAAACTGTGAAAGTATGCCGATTCGTACTGTAACGAAAATTCCGGAACATGACCATAAGTTAAACATACCCTAAATATCCTTTACATAGCTTAGAAATAGGCTTTGAGGGGTTCGGTGTGCTAAAATAAACGTTTTGGTCATTCAGGGACTAAAAGCGTCAAAAAGTGCGTAAGTTTGCATTTTCGCGCATATCTTACGTTCTGAATACATCCGGACATCCAAAAATTTATGTAATTATTAAAATATTTTATTTTAGTGATTGGCATGAGAAAAATCCATTCGCCGGGTAATTTGGATCGTTTTTCGCGTTCGTGCGTATTTCGTCGTAATTAAACGAACAACGCAACCGTACAACCAAACGAACCGACATCCGAGATATTTTTGAGCATGTTTCATGTTCCCTATAATTTAAATTAATTTTATAGGCTTAAAATGGGATTAACGGGGCTTAAACGTGTCAAAAATGCATCAAAAACCATGTTTTGCACATTCAGGGACCAAAATTGACAATCTGCCATAGTTATCTTAGGAAGGGACCAAAGTTGAAAATCTGATTTCCAGCTTGTTCCAGCTGCTCCCCTCATTTGCACATGGTTTTAATGAAACTAGGGGCTTGTTTTGGGGTACCCATGGTATTCTAAAACCATGGGCACACATGTAAGGTCCAGATCGAAGCTCGGTTTTCGATGAACGATCCTAACGGTCTTGGTTTTCCTATAAATACCCCACCCCTCTTGCTTCAAAACTCACATTTGATCTGATTTGGCTCTCTAAGTTGAAGTTATACACTTCATACCTGAGAGTAATCGGATCAAAACTCCATAGCTTGGACCCGTTGTAAGTCCTCTTTCGTTCTTTTACGCGTTTTAGCGTGAAAGTCAAACATTGTTTGGCTTTCAGCTTTGACCAGTTTATGGTCAACATGAAGTTCGTTTGAACTTCATAACGTGAGCGTAATCACGAGGGTTTTAGTCTCTTACGACTATACCTACTGATTACCACGTTATCCAGGCATAGTGGCGAGTCGTAGTTTCGGCCAAAATGCGTATTCTTGCGAATTTTGTAACCAAACTACTTTTAGGTATCAAAACCGTTTGTTTTGATACCAAACCTGTTTTCAAACCTCGTTAAGCATGTTTTAACATGTTTAGCTCGTCACTTTAGGTTTAGTGCTTATGTAGGGTCGTAAAGGTAAGCGGTCTAAATAACCGCTTATACTTTCGAACCCGACCCTTTTGGTCGATCATTAGGATCCGACCAAACACATTAGGTGACCATAGTTGCATAGGGAATAACCTTCCGAGGTTATACCTTATGGTCACTTCGTTTAGTTAGTTGTATGATAGGTAGTTTATATACCTTAGGAAAATTTCCAAAATGCCATTTTTTACGCCAAAATTCATTTTAAGCATATGTAACATAATTTTTGACATCTAAACTGATTTGGAAACAATATTAGACATGTTAAGGCATATTTTACTTGTCATAGGACTAATTAGGCGGTTCGAACGCGTTTTTACGCGAACGACGCTTTAAAGTAGCATAAGCTACCTAAACAAGTCGTAATGGGTCGTAAGCACTTAGGATAGGTTCCGTTTTAGAATGTAGGCTTTGTTAAACCATATTACATGAGTTCATACACTCATTTGGTTTATGAAAACACAATTTATCCGATCCTCCAATTTAGGTCCGTTTACTAACGTAGTTACCTATATTAGGTGCCGTCTGATTCCGTGATCCTTCTAGCGTTGCTTAGTGGTTATCTAAAGACTATTAAGCAATCCCAAGTGAGTACATAGACCCCTCTTTTACTGTTTTTCAAACGTTTTGGGGTGAAACACATGTGCCTACTTGTTACTTTCATGCTTTCCATGTATTCATATCATATACTTGCTATGTTCATTAGTACACTATTAGTACATGATTTCATTATGTTTTTGCTATGTATGTCCATTTAGTGCATACTTAGTACATCTTTTTACATTACATTTCATGCTATGTATGTCCATTTAGTGCATACTTAGTACATTATTTTACATTTCATTTCATGCTATGTATGTCCATTTAGTGCATACTTAGTACATTATTTTACATTACATTACATTTCATGCTATGTATGTCCATTTAGTGCATACTTAGTACATTATTCTACATTTCATTTCATGCTATGTATGTCCATTTGTTGCATACTCAGTACATTATTTTCATAAAACATGCTTACATTTTGGTATGACATTTGGTTTGTTTAAATGGCTCAAAAATACGTTCATTAACATTAGCTACGTCGTTCGTTTGTAGGTAGTGGTACCATAGGAATTGACAACTCCCGTTCCTGACATCCTAGGTATGTTTGGATGGATGGAATGACCGAATTCGATAAACATAACTCAGATAAATCTTTAATTCGTTTAAGGGTTTATCGCCACAGTCTCAAGGCTTGAATGTATGCATTTTCACAACACCGCATAGATGTTTGTATCAGTAAAGCATGCATTATTTTACAAAACATAAATTTTGATTATAATCTATCAATTGCATTGTTTTGTACATTTCTTTCTTATAGGGTCGAGTAAATGCTTTTAATCAATAAAGGCTTTTTATTCACTCTACATTACATTTTTTACACAATAACATTTCAACATTTGTTTAAACATTACATTTAGTTATACATGAACATTTTTACATTGGTGGTTTGTTTGGTAAGTGATTTAAGTAACGAGGCGTGTGTAATATGATACAAGCATGGTGGATACGCCGCTGGTACTTCCTATATATAAGTGCTTGAATGATATTATATATCGTAGTGTCATTTAAATCATTTCAATTTTGATATATTGCATTTTACACAAATTAACATATCTTTACAAAACATTGTTTTACAAATGATGTGTGTAAAATGCAACATATAAATTACATCAAAGGAGGCATAAAACTAACCCTTTTTAAGTACTAATATTGGAAAAAAGAGTGTTTTTGTCTTCCTTTTGTATTTTCAGGATTAAATGAGCTCAAAAACACAAAAGAAGCAAAAAGACAGCTAAATCCAACATAAATACAAGGAAAGGAACATAAGTGGACTGCCCGACCCCTCAACGGCATATTCCCAAGCAAAATAGAGAAGGCAGAAGACTGAACACGCCCCGTGCTCAGCCAGCACGGGGCCGTGCCCAAGAAGCAGCAGAAAAGACAAACCTATAGAAGCTTCTATTGCCCACCACGGGGCCGTGCCCAGTGAACACGGGGGCGTGGCGAAAGTACAGCAGGCGCATTAATTGTAATTGCGAATTACAATTAATGAAGAGAGAGAGTGTCAGACAGGCACTGGGCCGTGTCCAGCGGACACTGGGGCGTGCCCAGCCTTCTGTTCAGCCTATAAAGAGGAGTGCTTGGTTTCATTTCAACTCATCCCTTGGCACACCACCTCTCTCACACTTCATCCACCACCTACCACCATCACAACACCATCATCCATTGTCCATCGTAGAGTGTGTGAGTCGTCTCGGGATCCAAGATTGATCGTAAGAGTTCTTGACAATCAAGGCCATGTTTGCCTAAGTCTCTTACATCACTTGGTGAAGACAAAGTGTCTAGTATAATACTTTTTATTTCTAATCTTTTGCACTTTTTATTTGGTTTTGTATTAATGACTTTAATAACTAGTTACTTATGTTGAAGGTGATCTTTCCTTATCGTTTGTCCGTGGTGTCTTGGCATTATTTTACTGTCTATATAAAATAAAAGATTTTCACCATTCATATCTCCACGGTCTATATGGAGGTATGTTGGCTACCTGGTCGGGGGTTAAGGGAACGGTTTGGTAAAGGTCTTGCCATTGTTCAGCGTTTAGAGGTCCTGCAATGGACCTGGGTCAAATTTAGTAGGACCTCCTTCAATGCTTCACGGTATTGGATGGCGGGGGTCCAAACTCTTTGATCCCCTCATAAGTTAACTACCATTAATACTATAACCCGGCTATTTAGGACTGTATCCCTGCTGACTCAGACTACTTAGTCGAGGGTAACGTCACCGCCAAAAGCGGGGCCTACCATAATATTGCATTAATAACTTAATTCATTATCTTCCAATAATCCACCCTTTTAGGATTGTATCCTTGCTGACTCAAACTACTGGGGTGAGGGTAACGTCACCTTCAAAAGAGGGGCCTACTACAATAACTAAGATAATCTCTTAATTATGTGCAAAAGTGCGGAAATAATCAAAGGTTATACTAGATACGAGTCGGAACCAAGTGATTCATCTTGTCTATCAGTTTTTTCTTTTATTTTTATTTTCAGCATTTTAGTTAGTTTTTATTTTTCTTAGTTTAAAACATTTTTCTAACCTTTTTACTTTGATTAGACGTTGAGGATAAACCGGTACTAAAAGCTCTTGTGTCCTTGGACGACCTCGGTATCTTACCAACGCTATACTACGCTCACGATGGGTGCACTTGCCCATATGTGTGTTTAGTGTTAGTAAAATATCGTGTTTTATAAATTTAAAACTTGGCTAAAAATAAGTGTTAAAAGGGCTTAAAATATACACCTAAAATATACGACACTTTATCGCACATCAAGTTTTTGGCGCCGTTGCCGGGGCCACAAGGATTTTAAGAAAGTTAGGAATCAACGGCCTAATCATTTTTTTTTATTTTTCTTTTTAATTTTTAGGATTTTCTTAGTTTTTCAGCTTCTGCAGAGCTCAGCACGGGCCGTGCCCGCTGAACACGCCCCCGTGCTAAATCATTGGAACTGGCAATCCTGTTTTAAGTCAGACAGTAAGCTGAACACGGGGCCGTGCTCACCCAACACGCCCCCGTGCCTAAGATTCACTTACTGAAAACAGAACCGTTAGATCCCGGCGGTTGGTAATTTCTGACATAAACATGAGTGATAGTAATTGTTTTTACTTTCGGCACTCTTATGGTACGTGGTGTCAATTATGTGGTGGCGAACATAAAGAAGTGGAATGCTACTTTCTAAATTATAGGCCCCACTACATGGACCCACCGACTTCTTATAACCTTAAGAGGGGCGAAAGTAAAAATAAGCACTATTTCTCCCTCGAATGCGCCCAGCCAGATATTCTAGGGGAAATGCTCCTCGACGAGTTATTTCAACTAGAAGAGCTAATTCTGAATTGGTTAAAAGAGCTTAGGAAGGACTTTATTGATCCACCCCAAGACGATGACCATAACGAAATGCTGGAACCGCATTCCGACAACCTCGTTGCTCCCAAAAATACCTTCGTACCTAGCAAAGACTTGGACGATAGTCGTCCCTGTGTCGATTGTGCCATGAAGGACTCTCCATCGACTTCGTTCGGTGCATACATAGACCTGAGCGATTCGGCATACACCTTCTTTAACGAGAGCCCGGGAAAGGGTTGGACTTGTCCACCTAGAATGAAAATAGGAATTACCCTCACCGACAACCTCTTGCGTTCTCGCCTTAGTTTAGGACAATTAAGGTATCTTAGGCACTTTGGGGTTGTTCCAACCAATCAGGAGCCACCCGATACTAGTGAGTTCCTTAAAAAAACTAGACAACTTCATAAAACAGTCCCTCAACACGGGGTCGTGTCCAGCCAACACGCCCCCGTGTCCACCGAAAGATTCCCTTCTGATCAGTACGTTAGAATACGGACAAACTGTGTCAGAACTCCACCTGCACATGGGGCCGTGTCCAATGGACACGGGGCCGTGTCTAGGATGCTGTCGTTTTCTATAAATGCAGCCAAGAATTCTGCACATTTGGACCAACTTGGGACAGAGATTTGAAGGAATCTTCTCTCAACTATCCTAGGTAAGTTTAAAAGAAGGTTCCAACAACCCATCTTGTCCTTTCCTCTTTTAGCCATTTCCTTCTTCTCCATCTTTCTCCAAGAACTACCATTAAAAGTTTGAATTCTTCCAACTTTGTGGTAAGGATTAATGAGTTTTGTTCAAGGAATCTTGGTAAAAACATGTTATGTAACATTTTTTTTAAGTTATTAATGACTAAAAAGACCCCACAAGTTCAGAAAATAACTTAAAATTCCAAGTTTCCTTGCTCCAAAATTCTGCAGAAAGATGAACACGGGGCCGTGCTCAATGAGCACGGGGCCGTGTCCGGACACTGTTTCATTAAATAAACTATTTTCAGTTTATTTTTCGTAGGATGTCGAGTGAAAACAGCGAAACATCTTCTATGCATTCATCAAACAGCCGAAGAGGAAGGAGACCCTCCATTGAAGCTACACTGGTGCACTATGTGATAGCATTGAGGGAGGCTCTCGACGAAATGACATCAGTAGAGGAGGTCCTAATCGACCGTATTAACGATCTTACGATGGGACTCGAAAGCAGCTTCCAAGAAATTAACCTCTTGCACCAGAGGTTAAATATTCTTGTAGCACCCCCGATGGAACCAGTCCTCCCTCAACATGATTGGAACCTAGCACTCGGAATTAACAACCCTACCGGATGGGAAGACTTTCCAGCGGAACCTCCCGTAGAACACCAACAAGAGATCCCGGTGGAAATCGAAACTCCTCAAACTAATGCCAATGGGCCTTCTTTTCTCCTTCCAAGGGAGGTGGAAGAGTGGCTCGCCGACATATGAGGAGAACCGCACCCGGAAGAAGGAGTTCTAAAAGGCCTTGTCTAACCAAGATTAGTTGCTTCTTGGAAATTTTGCTAATTAAAATAAAGTATAGGCTAGAACTCCATGGTTTTATATTTCTTTGTTTTATCTAGTTTAGTCTTAATTTAGGATTATGTAAGGTCTCTCTATGATTGCAATGAAATGATGGTTTTTAAAGTTTGGATGGTTCATCATAAATAAAACACACTCATGGTGGTAAGGGATGAAAAGGGGAACGAGAAAAATGACCTCATGCACAAGAACAAGGCAACCCGACAATTCTCTCCATTTCAGAAGGTTCAACACGGGCCGTGCCCAACCAACACGGCCCCGTGCTGAACCCCCTGCAGAAAAACGCCCAGTTCAGGTAACTGGACACGGGCCGTGTTCACCCAACACGCCCCCGTGTCCAGACTTCTGCTTCTCTTGTTTTAATTTTGTTACTGGCACTTGAACACGGGGCCGTGCCCGGATAACACGGGGCCATGTTCAGCGCCCAGTAACACAAAATTTTTGCTTTTTAACACCATTTTACACATCTAATCAACCTAAAAATTTATTTTTGGGACACATTGAGGACAATGTGTAATTTAAGTGTGGGGGGGATGCTAAAACCTTGAATCTTGCAAGTCCTAAATACAAGTCTTACACAAAACTCTATTGGAACCGCTAATCACCCCAAATTTTTTTCAAAAATTTCATTTTTTTACTTGTCTAGGTTTAACTCGGGAAATTCAAGTTCTCAAAAAGGTTATATTTTTACGAATTTACAACCAATAGCGTAGTGATAAAAAGAACCAACATAAGAAAATTATGAAAAGGCATGGCAAACTTAGTTAAAATTTGATTATATATACTTCATCACATAAAAACCCATTCCCACAAAAGTGAGTTTTGAGCCTTTATTGAGCATACAATTACATATCATTAGACTAAATGCTCATTTTTCGTTTCTTGTGTGAATAGCCGCTTGGTTCTTACGACTCTAGAACTTGCCATGACGATACATTCCCGGTCCTTATCAACTTAAACCCGAGTAAGTAAATGATGGAGGCATTAGGACTAACCCTTTTTATTTCTACACCATTATTTTTCTTTTTTTTCACCACCTACCCAAAAAAATCCCCCTAGTTGGCCCCTTTGAGCCTAAACCTTTTCATTTCATCACCCAAACCAAAAACCTTTTTACCCACCAAAACCTTTTTTATTTTTAACCCTTTGTTTTAGTAACAAGTTCGGTTTTTTTCGTATGATCGTTCAAAATATATATATATATATATATATATGTGTTGATGATGAAGCAAAAGATAAACAAACAAGTTCATCAAAAATAACTTTGTTTGAATAAAAGCTTCATCAAAATAAAAGTTACAAAAAAATAGAAAGTCTTACGAAAACCGGCACTTGTTACGCTTTTCGCCCTTTTTCTACTAACCACTAACCACTATCCCAACCACCTACCTTTAACCCAAGCCTAACCCTTAACCCACAAAGTCCTCTTGATATTTACAAAGGTATAAAAGTTAAAAAGGAGGAGGACTGATTGCTTGGCAAGCTTATGGTAGGAATAAGTTCCATGCCGCTCTCGAGTGATTCACTAAAAATACACCTTCGGCCGAGTGTGAGTGATTTCTCCCGTGAGGTATGTGAACTTGTATATAAATAGAATTTTAAAAAGGCATGTTATGCCCAAATAAGTAATTTCTCCTATGGAACGTTCAAAATAAATCATTACGAATAGGATTGTAAATAGATAAAAATAAAACCCAAAAAGATCTTGGATTCCCAACACTCTACGACAAGCCAAAAACTTCTCTTCTACCTATTCCATTTGGGAGTGTAAGCCACATATTAAAGAGTTTTGCTTGAGGACAAGCAAAAGTTCAAGTGTGGGGGTATTTGATGTGTGTAAAATGCAACATATAAATTACATCAAATGAGGCATAAAACTAACCCTTTTTAAGTACTAATATTGGAAAAAGAGTGTTTTTGTCTTCCTTTTGTATTTTCAGGATTAAATGAGCTCAAAAACACAAAAGAAGCAAAAAGACAGCTAAATCCAACATAAATACAAGGAAAGGAACATAAGTGGACTGCCCGACCCCTCAACGGCATCTTCCCAAGCAAAATAGAGAAGGCAGAAGACTGAACACGCCCCGTGCTCAGCCAGCACTGGGCCGTGCCCAAGAAGCAGCAGAAAAGACAAACCTATAGAAGCTTCTATTGCCCACCACGGGGCCGTGCCCAGTGAACACGGGGGCGTGGCGAAAGTACAGCAGGCGCATTAATTGTAATTGCGAATTACAATTAATGAAGAGATAGAGTGTCAGACAGGCACGGGGCCGTGTCCAGCGGACACGGGGGCGTGCCCAGCCTTCTGTTCAGCCTATAAATAGGAGTGCTTGGTTTCATTTCAACTCATCCCTTGGCACACCACCTCTCTCACACTTCATCCACCACCCACCACCATCACAACACCATCATCCACCACCATCATCCATTGTCCATCGTAGAGTGTGTGAGTCGTCTCGGGATCCAAGATTGATCGTAAGAGTTCTTGACAATCAAGGCCATGTTTGCCTAAGTCTCTTACATCACTTGGTGAAGACAAAGTGTCTAGTATAATACTTTTTATTTCTAATCTTTTGCACTTTTTATTTGGTTTTGTATTAATGACTTTAATAACTAGTTACTTATGTTGAAGGTGATCTTTCCTTATCGTTTGTCCGTGGTGTCTTGGCATTATTTTACTGTCTATATAAAATAAAAGATTTTCACCATTCATATCTCCACGGTCTATATGGAGGTATGTTGGCTACCTGGTCGGGGGTTAAGGGAACGGTTTGGTAAAGGTCTTGCCATTGTTCAGCGTTTAGAGGTCCTGCAATGGACCTGGGTCAAATTTAGTAGGACCTCCTTCAATGCTTCACGGTATTGGATGGCGGGGGTCCAAACTCTTTGATCCCCTCATAAGTTAACTACCATTAATACTATAACCCGGCTATTTAGGACTGTATCCCTGCTGACTCAGACTACTTAGTCGAGGGTAACGTCACCGCCAAAAGCGGGGCCTACCATAATATTGCATTAATAACTTAATTCATTATCTTCCAATAATCCACCCTTTTATGATTGTATCCTTCCTGACTCAAACTACTGGGGTGAGGGTAACGTCACCTTCAAAAGAGGGGCCTACTACAATAACTAAGATAATCTCTTAATTATGTGCAAAAGTGCGGAAATAATCAAAGGTTATACTAGATACGAGTCGGAACCAAGTGATTCATCTTGTCTATCAGTTTTTTCTTTTATTTTTATTTTCAGCATTTTAGTTAGTTTTTATTTTTCTTAGTTTAAAACATTTTTCTAACCTTTTTACTTTGATTAGACGTTGAGGATAAACCGGTACTAAAAGCTCTTATGTCCTTGGACGACCTCGGTATCTTACCAACGCTATACTACGCTCACGATGGGTGCACTTGCCCATATGTGTGTTTAGTGTTAGTAAAATATCGTGTTTTATAAATTTAAAACTTGGCTAAAAATAAGTGTTAAAAGGGCTTAAAATATACACCTAAAATATACGACACTTTATCGCACATCACAAACAACACATTTTATACAAATTCATTTTACTTGGTTATTTATTTAACCATACATATTTCCTTTATATCTTTTGTTTCGTTATCGATTTTTATATGATTTATAAAACAAAAACATTTTACAAGGATCATGACAGACTTTTGTTAAACAACTTTTTCTAAACTTATAAGTCATGGATCCTAAATCAATAAAAACTATGTATCTCACAGGCATTTTAATGCTGACGTACCTATTTTCACATGTGTTTCAGGAAATGATGCATAGGATTGATCAAGTTACACATAGGCAGACTCGGGCCTTAGTGACAATAAAAGATGCAAGACTAGTTAATTATGTTGTGCTTCCTTGTTGTTAAGACATTGTAATTTCTTTTATTCAATAAAACAACATTTAAATTTCCATGTGTTATGAAACAATGATTCTGTTACAACACTCCCCGACGATTCCGCCACGATTTGTTGTTTTACGTGGTCGGGGTGTGACAGAAAAGTTGGATTTAGGTGAACTGCCAAATTTGCCCAGCGAATAGGCGAAGTAATCCTAAAGTCTGTGGATTTAGGTGTCGCCATGTCTCATCTCAATAATGAAGCCACCCAAGAAGCTTCGAAAGAAGCAGAAGCCAAGCTTTCGAAAAGGTCAAGGAAGTGTAAAGCTTCAAAGAAACCTGCAGCAGTTGCACCAAATCAAGCGGGACCTAGCCAGGTGGCAGCACCACCAGCCAAGAAGCGGTACAAGGGAACTGCTCCCTTATGCAATCAATGCAACTGTCATCATCCAGATCAAACACCATGTTTCAAATGTACCCATTGTGGACGATGGGGGCACTTTTGGTTGACATATGCCGCTTTGCTATCCAAAACAAAGCTGTTGCAAATCTTGCTGCTGCTCAGCTCCGAGCCAACCCTGCTCAAGCTCGCTTTCCACCTGGATCAACTGTGGCAAGATGGGTCATTTCATGAATAAATTCCCAAAGCTTGCTAATGCAAATCCAACCCACAAATGAGCATTTGGCCGATCAGAAGAAGCTGCTTTAAATAATCTGAACTTTCTTTCTTTGTATCTTTTGTTGAACCCTGAAACAATCTGTTTTAAATAAATGGTTGTTCACAATTCTGATATACAAGTGTAGTTACATGTGTGTATGGCATTCCCCTATGATACCTACAACAAGGAACTGTGTTCTTACAAACTACTCTTGTGATTCTCCCATTCAAGTGATCGCTCATAATTTCCTCGGAAATTTTAAAGTACTCATTTCATTCTAAGAAACGAAGTACAGGAAATAAAGTGACATTATGAGTAATTGTGCTTTTGCACATCTGTACCTTAAATCCTTGGTTAGAAAACTAAGGTATTTTTCAATCTCATACCCGTATCATCACATTCTGGTTTTCATAACAATATACCTAGTATATGTTTGTTTTCAAAAACAACCTTCATGATTTCAAAATATTTCATATAACTTGAAAACAGTTTTAACACAGTATATTTATCAAATGCATGACTTCAAATGCATTGTCTTTGTTTTCAAAAACAACCTTCATGATTTCAAAATGTTCCATATAGTCTGAAAACATTTTTAACATAGTATATTTACTTAATATATCAAGTGCATGATTTCAAAAGCATCATTCATGTTTTCAAAAACCTTATACATAATTTCAAAATTCATCTCGCATGATTTTAAAACATTTTATAAATATACTTATCTAATACACCTACTTTATGATTTCAAAAGTATTATGTAAAGTTTCAAAAACATTAAACACATTTCGAAAAGAACCCCATGCATAGTTTTCAAAAACATTTTCCCATACATTGACTTAACCTTCAAACTCTACTTCATGTGTCGCCTTGGCATATCTAGCACCTCAACTTCATAAGCATTTTAACTCATGTTTTAACTTAAGCACAACTAGTGCAAGGATTTGAAACGCCTCCCGCCTTTTAAATCCCAAAATCTATATGGGATCTTTTTATCTTCACAATTAGATCCTTGTGGATGATTATTGTTCAAATCAGAGTCCTTCATTGGATTCCTTGTATGCCTTAATTCGAACATTTTGATTCCTTATAATCGAAATTGAATTTTCTTTTTAAGATCTTCCTATCTTTATAGTTAGATTCTTGAAAAATATTTAAAGTGCCAATCAAAATCCACGGATTGGATACCTAGTGTGCTTTAAATACATGTGCACAATTAACAAATTAACAAAATGATAACAAATTAAAAATCAAGATAAACAATTTTGTGATTTTGTGATTTTGTGATTATGTGATTATGTGTTTATGCATTTTGTGTTTTCTTTTATGCATTTTGTGTTTTTGTATGCTCTGGATATTCGTTATCCAAATCCTCGTAGAATCTTTCATATCTTCATATGAGGGATTCGTAGTAGGATATTCAAAAGGTACTACCTTAAATCCTTAATTGGGCTTCTACGTGATAGTTAAGACCCATGGATTTTATAGTGCCATTCCATGATTCAAAAAGAGACCCTTTGAGTGGTCTAAGTCAAAAAGATTGATTCAGAATCTGGTTAAGAATGACATGTGGTGATATAGCTGAACAGACTCCTTGGTAGTCTATTTAAATCATTTATTGATTTTAGTAAAAGGACCCTATGGTGGTCTAGTCACGCTCATCACAAGTTTGTTCATTTGGTTTTCCCCTGCACATTATAAAATGCGTTGTGCGGACTATGCAAGGAATTATGTAATTATGGACGCGTACATAATTATGAAATTTAGTGCGCAGAAACCACAGTAAGATTTATCATGTGTAAGAACCTATGGTGGCAACAATAACGAAACGTGAACAATGTAATGAAGGTACGGTGGACGCACCAATAACGCTTTATATACTTGTATATAAGTGTCCCTCTTACATTGCAAGTGTGATGTTATTTAAAGTTACTAGAAGTTCAGGACTCTAACCAGTGTTGTTTGATCTTTTCAACTTCATGTTTCAAGCTCTCACAAGTTTCCTCTATATAAATTTCGGGATGAAATTTCCTGAAGTAGGGGAGACTGTGACACCTATGTCACTTCAACCATCAAACAAATACCAAATCAATGAAATATTGTATTTCATACTTGGGATTTGTATAAATATGTGTATCATTTGCACATATAAATTCTTGTTCAATTTCGGGCTCTAAATCGCTTTCTGGAAGGTTATACGCGCACTGATGAGTAAATACAACCAGTTTAATGCAACAAACACTCCGGAACAGTGAAATAGGCTTAACATTCCTTAAATAACCTATACATAACTTAGAAATAAGTTTTGGAAGGTTTGGTGTGCCGAAATCATGTTTATTCGCTTACAGGGACTAATTTCGACAAACTACGAAAGTATGCCGATTCGTACTGTGACGAACATTCCGAAACATGAACATAGGTTAAACATACCCTAAATATCCTTTACATAGCTTAGAAATAGGCTTTGAGGGGTTCGGTATGCTAAAATAAACTTTTTGGTCATTCAGGGACTAAAAGCGTCAAAAAGTGCATAAGTTTGCATTTTCGAGCATATCTTACGTTCTGAATACATTCGGACATCCAAAATTTATGTAATCATTAAAATATTTTATTTTAGTGATTGGCATGAGAAAAATCCATTTGTCGCGTAATTTGGATCATTTTTCGCGTTCGTGCGTATTTCGTCGTAATTAACCGAACAACGCAACCGTACGACCAAACGAACCGACATCCGAGATATTTTTGTGCATGTTTCATGTTCCCTATACTTTAACTTCATTTTAGAGCCATGAAATGGGATTAACGGGGCTTAAACGTGTCAAAAATGCATCAAAAACCATGTTTTGCACATTTAGGGACCAAAATTGACAATCTGCCATAGTTATCTTAGGAAGGGACCAAAGTTGAAAATCTGATTTCCAGCTTGTTCCAGATGTTCCCCTCATTTGCACATGGTTTTAATGAAACTAGGGGATTGTTTTGGGGTACCCATGGTATTATAAAACCATGGGCACACATGTAAGGTCCAGATCGAAGCTCGGTTTTCGATGAACGATCCTAACGGTCTTGGTTTTCCTATAAATACCCCACCCCTCTTGCTTCAAAACTCACATTTGATCTGATTTGGCTCTCTAAGTTGAAGTTATACACTTCATACCTGAGAGTAATCGGATCAAAACTCCATAGCTTGGACCCATTGTAAGTCCTCTTTCGTTCTTTTACGCGTTTTAGCGTGAAAGTCAAACGTTGTTTGGCTTTCAGCTTTGACCAGTTTAAGGTCAACACGAAGTTCGTTTGAAATTCATAACGTGAGCGTAATTACAAGGGTTTTAGTCTCTTACGACTATACCTACTGATTACCACATTATCTAGGCATGGTGGCGAGTCGTAGTTTCGGCCAAAATGTGTATTCTTGCGTATTTTGTAACCAAACTACTTTTAGGTATCAAAACCGTTTATTTTGATACTAAACCTGTTTTCAAACCTCGTTAAGCATGTTTTAACATGTTTAGCTCGTCACTTTAGGTTTAGTGCTTATGTAGGGTCGTAAAGGTAAGCGGTCTAAATAACCGCTTATACTTTCGAACCCGACCCGTTTGGTCGATCATTAGGATCCGACCAAACACATTAGGTGACCACAGTTGCATAGGGAATAACCTTCTGAGGTTATACCTTATGGTCACTTCGTTTAGTTAGTTTTATGATAGGTAGTTTATATACCTTAGGAAAATTTCCAAAATGCCCTTTTTACGCCAAAATTCATTTTAAGCATATGTAACATAATTTTTGACATCTAAACTGATTTGGCAACAATATTAGACATGTTAAGGAACATTTTACTTGTCATAGGACTAATTAGGCGGTCCGAACGCGTTTTTACGCGAACGACGCGTTAAAGTAGCATAAGCTACCTAAACAGGTCGTAATGGGTCGTAAGCACTTAGGATAGGTTCCGTTTTAGAATGTAGGCTTTGTTAAACCATATTAAATGAGTTCATACACTCATTTGGTTTAGGAAAACACATTTTATCCGATCCTCTGATTTAGGTCCGTTTATTAACGTAGTTACCTATATTAGGTGTCGTTTGATTCCGTGATCCTTCTAGCGTTGCTTGGTGGTTATCTAAAGACTATTAAGCAATATCAAGTGAGTACATAGACCCCTCTTTTACTGTTTTTCAAACGTTTTGGGGTGAAACACATGTGCCTACTTGTTACTTTCATGCTTTCCATGTTTTCATATCATATACTTGCTATGTTCATTAGTACACTATTAGTACATGATTTCATTATGTTTTTGCTATGTATGTCCATTTAGTGCATACTTAGTACATCGTTTTACATTACATTTCATGCTATGTATGTCCATTTAGTGCATACTTAGTACATTATTTTACATTTCATTTCATGCTATGTATGTCCATTTAGTGCATACTTAGTACATTATTTTACATTACATTTCATGCTATGTATGTCCATTTGTTGCATACTTAGTACATTGTTTTCATAAAACATGCTTACATTTTGGTATGACATTTGGTTTGTTTAAATGGCTCAAAAATACATTCATTAACATTAGCTACGCCGTTCGTTTGTAGGTAGTGGTACCATAGGAATTGACAACTCCCGTTCCTGACATCCTAGGTATGTTTGGATGGATGGAATGACCGAATTCGATAAACATAACTCAAATTAATCTTTAATTCGTTTAAGGGTTTATCGCCACAGTCTCAAGGCTTGAATGTATGCATTTTCACAACACCGCATAGATGTTTGTATCAGTAAAGCATGCATTATTTTACAAAACATAAATTTTGATTATAATCTATCAATTGCATTGTTTTGTACATTTCTTTCTTATAGGGTCGAGTAAATGCTTTTAATCAATAAAGGTTTTTTATTCATTCTACATTACATTTTTTTACACAATAACATTTCAACATTTGTTTAAACATTACATTTAGTTATACATGAACATTTTTACATTGGTGGTTTGTTTGGTAAGTGATTTAAGTAACGAGGCGTGTGTAATATGATACAAGCATGGTGGATACGCCGCTGGTACTTCCTATATATAAGTGCTTGTATGATATTATATATCGTAGTGTCATTTAAATCATTTCAATTTTGATATATTGCATTTTACACAAATTAACATATCTTTACAAAACATTGTTTTACAAACAACACATTTTATACAAATTCATTTTACTTGGTTATTTATTTAACCATACATATTTCCTTTATATCTTTTGTTTCGTTATCGATTTTTATATGATTTATAAAACAAAAACATTTTACAAGGATCATGACTGACTTTTGTTAAACAACTTTTTTCTAAACTTATAAGTCATGAATCCTAAATCAATAAAACCTATGTATCTCACAGGCATTTTAATGCTGACGTACCTATTTTCACATGTGTTTCAGGAAATGATGCATAGGATTGATCAAGTTACACATAGGCAGACTCGGGCCTTAGTGACAATAAAAGATGCAAGACTAGTTAATTATGTTGTGCTTCCTTGTTGTTAAGACATTGTAATTTATTTTATTCAATAAAACAACATTTAAATTTCCATGTGTTATGAAACAATGATTCTGTTACAACACTCCCCGACGATTCTGCCACGATTTGTTGTTTTACGTGGTCGGGGTGTGACAAGCGGCACCATGAGTCGCACTGGCAGTGCTTCCGAGGTCGGAGGTCTCGCACGGTAGTGCGGTTGGATCGCACGGCCGTGCGACACCTGGCAGTCATCAGATTTTTGTCCGTTTTATCAAAAACGCATCAGAATTTTCCCGTTTTCATCAGATTTGTCTTTTGTTCTTCGTTTAAGACCTGAAAATATAAAAGTACCGGCTTTGGTACCTAAACGTCGTCGTTTCAGTAAAAAACGCTTAAAATGGAAGTGTTTTGGGGGATAAAAACATGTATAATTTAACATATATCAAACATCCCCACACTTGAACTTTGCTTGTCCTCAAGCAAACTTAAAGTAAAAACAAGGAATCAAATCTGAATATCTACAAAGTTACTTAATTTGTTTGGTGTTCGAATTGGTTTTCCAAAAAGTCATCATCAAAGATTTAAAATTGAACAAGCATATGTTAATATGTGAAAAGATAAACTAATAAGCAATGACTTAGCATGTAAATCTTTACATTTCTCACAATGTTCACACACACTCGGTTATATTTCTAAATCATACATATAATGTGTATGTAAAACACTCGATGCCTAGTCAATGAATCATGCAATGCCATAAGTTTGTCAAAAGATCTAATCTCCACCAATTAACATGTGAAAAACATAAATCAACAGGTCTTCGATGGGTTGTAATGATAGGCTATGGTTAAGGGTGTGGAATGGATATTTGAAAGTGGCTAAACAGTTAAAACTCAGCGGTTATTTGTAACTAGCGTAAATGAATCAACAATTATACATAAATAACGCTTAAAGACGATTTTACCCTTTTCGAGCTATACAACATATCTTGTACTATTTAGCACTTAAAATTGCTCTAATTTGATCGTCTTTATTCTGTTTTTCAATCTCTATTTTCTGGGGGTTTTTTTCTACAAGGAAATAATTACGAACAAGCTAGTTGGATAATAACTTTGGCCGAGTTTTAACACAAAGGTTTAAAAATAAAAAGGCTAAATTTGGTTAAGTAGGCTAAGTAGTTGGGTATAATTGAAAAAATAACACAGAAAATAGGCTCAACATGGCGGACTAATGGATAATGTTGGGTGCGGGATATAAACAAAGAAAAATGCTAACACAAGAAGGGTATACTAATTGCCTCTATCATATTCATGCCATTTTCACATATTCATGATCTTGAAAAGTATACTAATGACAAGTTCTAAATTGCATAAAACATCTGGCTCACTCATTTTCCGCAAAAAACAAAGAAGCATTGTCAAGAAAGCAGTAAATGTTCAAAAATATGCTCACGTAAACGGAAGGAATGGGTATAAACATAAAGGTAAACATGCTAGTCTTTCTTTTGTTTCGTCACGCTTTTAGTTATCTTCTTCAAAAATCAATTTGGCTTGTCGGTTTTGATCAAATCTGATGCTTTCTAAAGAACACAACTGACCGTTTTTGTTTTTTGTATTTTTTTTTTTACAAAAACGAAAGGACAAACAAAGTTAACCTTAACCCCTCCCCACACTAGAACTCACATTGTCCCCAATGTGAAACACGTATTAGTTAAGCGATTATGAAGAGCTAAACTAATAATGTGAAAAAGGATAGAGGTACTCCCTCAGAGTTGAAGTAGATTCGTATGAATAGACCGGGTGAATTGAAGCCTTCTCAACTCTGTGTGCATTTCTTACAAACCTGCCAAGTACGTCACAACTAAAATAGCAAACACTACTATTGATCAAACCGTTAGATGAGTGAAACCAAATCCATTATTAAACAAAAATAAACACACACTAAAAACAAGTAAGGAATCATACCTTGATTGAAGATTTGAGTTAAATCCTTGCAAAAATTGGTTGTTTTTAGGAGTGGGAGAGCGAAGAACGAGTGTGCGGCCAGGGTTAGTAATTTTGAAGGGTTTTTGTAGAAAAGTCGTTTTTATACCCTGAAAAATTACTGTTGCTAAAAAGTCGTACACGGACGCGCGCATCAACCTGTGTACTGTGGTTCGCAATGTTGTGCCGTTGTGCACGGTAGTGCACTCGGTCCACACGGTATTGCGTGTCCGACGACCACCTTATGCACGTTGTTCTTAGTCAGATGTGATTATGAAGTGCACAGTCATGCGGATCAGGTGCACGGTCGTGTGTCATCTGTACATTCTGTAGACAGAAGCAACAAAATGCTCTTCAACTCCTTTTTCTCAATAGATTTTACCATTTTTGCAAGGTTTTACATGTTTTAACTTTTAAACTAACTTCAAAACTTTGGAAGACATGAATCAACCTTGTTCAATCCTACTAAAAACATGAAAAGTTAACGAACAAGGAAATAAATGCGATAAATTTAATATTTACAAAAATACCCTTAGCGTGTGAAAACACGCTCGCTAAATTTGTCAGCGAGTCGATAGCTAGACTCCTTCTCCCACACTTGTTAAACGTGCGGGGCATTGACACGCCCTTTCGGATTTGGCTCCGTGTTACCTGGAAGACCACCCTGGGGTCTCTCAGACAACATTTTAGCCAACTGTCCAACCTGATTCTCAATAGTCTGTATAGAAGCTTTTTGACTCCGCATCTCCCCTTCTTGGGCCATGAAGTGTTCCTCGTGTTGTTGGTAGCGGTTCTCAGCTATCTGATTAGCACAATTGAAGTTTCCTAACAACTGTGCCATCATCTCCTCTAGCTTAGAGTTACTCTGAGAGGCGTGAGGCTGGGAACTGCTCCCGGAGCCTTGATGATGGTAATGAGGCTGGAAGGATTGACCTTGAGACTGGTAAGGTTGTGTCTGGGGCTGCTGTGGCGCGGGAGCACGCTGAGCATATCCGAGCGGGTTTTGGTTCCCAGAACCAGATTTCCACCCAAAGTTTGGATGATTCTTCCACCCCGGATTGTACGTGTTGCTATAGGGGTTATTTTGGGGCCTTATTTGATTGCCCAGATAGTCCACCTCTTCGTGGCCTGTAAACATAACACCCTGCTCACAACTACCTGGCTCGTGTGACACTCCACACTGCTCACATGATGATTGTACCTGCGAAACGTTCTGAGCTTGATCAAACCTTGCTGCCAAAGCTCCAATCTGCGCTGCAAGAGCCGTATATGTATCCACTTGATGAACTCCAGGAATAGATGATGCTTTATTTCTCACTCCACTGTGACGCGAACTCGACTTCGGGGTAGCTTTTTCTATAATTGCATGGGCTTCGGTTGGTGTCTTAGTTCCAAGATTGCCTCCTGCATATACGTCTATGCGTTCTTGTGAGTCGTAGTTGAGTCCTTGGTAGAAGTTCAACACAAGTTGTCTTTTGGACAACCCGTGATGTGGTACATCGATCAGAAGATCTTTGAACCTCCCCCAAGCTGCGTGTAGAGATTCTCCCTCATCCTGTTTGAATGTCATTATACGGTTCTTTAGCTTAGCTGTCTTTTCCGGAGGGAAGTATTTTTGCATAAAAAGATCTACCATCTCGTTCCAAGTCGTGATGGACCCTGCTGGTAGTGACAAAAGCCAAGATCGGGCTTTGTCTCGCAAAGAAAATGGAAAGAGTCGCAAACGAATTGAGTCTTTAGAAACGTCTCGAATTTTGATAGTCAAGCATACTTCGAGAAATGATGCGATGTGTCGACCCGAATCCTCGTGATCCTTTCCATTGAACTACACAGAGTTTTGTGACATGTTAATTATACTAGATTTGATTTCAAAACTCGGTGCTGCTATCGTAGGTCGGGCGATGCTGGGTAGCAAGCCCTCTCCTCCTGGACGACCGGTCTCATTCAAAGGCTGGTCTTCCTCCGCCATAATGCTTCCTGTGTCGTCCTCTGAACTCTCGCTGTCAGAAAGTATCACTGGTTCGTCGATTGCGGCCGCAATCCTTTGTGCCACGACAAGTGATCTTTCGCGAAGCCGCCTGCTTCTTCTTAGGTTATTTTCTGGTTCGTTGGCTAGCTCAGCAATAGCGGATACAGGGGTTGTGGACATTAACCTGCAAGTAATAAGGAATGCATTATACGGAAAAATAACATAATAATAATATAAGTAATATAAATATAAATAATAATACTATTATATTATATAATATACATTTATTTACAATTTATTATACATAACTATATAATATTTACTTACTTATTTACATCCGAAAATTGTTTTTTTTTTTTTTTTTTTTTTTTGAAAATCTGATGAGATCTGATAAAAATCTGATGAAATCTGGTTATCTCATTGAAAATCTGAAATGTTTATATTTTACTAGAAATTCTGATAACTTCATCAGAAATCTGATAAATTCATCAGAAATCTGATAAATTCTTCAGAAAGTCTTTTCTCTTTTTTTTATATTAGAAAATCTGATAAGATCTGATAAAAATCTGATGAAAATTTTCTTTCCATCAGAATTTCTGATAAATCCATTAGAATTTACCAGAAAATCTGGTAAATTCATCAGAAGTGAAGTTTTTTTTATTTCAAAAAAATCTAATGGGTTTATCAGAATCCATCAGAAAATCTGATAAATTCATCAGAATTTACCAGAAATCTGATGATTTTATCAGGAAGTTATATTTTATTTTCGTTGAGTAAATAAATAAATAACTGAGTACAAATAAATGAATAAATAGTAGTTAACTAAATAAATAAATGAACAAGAATGAAAAAAAATGAGTAAATGTAACTGAAATAAATGCATAAATGAAATAAATATATTTAAATGGTTCGAATCCGAACACGGGCGTAAATATAAATATAAAGAAGAATGAAATAACTAAATTGAAATAAATGAAATACTGAAATAACTGTACTGGAATGAAATAAATAAATTGAATAAATAAATGAATGAACAAAATAACAGAAATGAAATGACTGAATTAAAATAACTGAAATACTGAAATGAAATAAATGAATAAATAAATGTAAATATAAACAGAAATGAAATAACTGAATTGAAATAACTGAAATGAATAAATAAATGAAATGCTGAATAAATGAAATAAATGAATGAAATAAAATGGTTCGATCCTGAACACTTAACTGAATTAAATAAATAAATGAAAAATGTTAGTCGAACAATAAATAAAAAGTTAGTGGGTTAGTGAGTTAGTAAAGTTAGTCAGTTAGATGGTTAGTAGTTAGTAAAATAGAAAAAAAAAAGTTAGTCAAAAGTTAGTCCTAGTGGGCGTGCCAGGCTAGGTATTCACAAGTTAGTAAATAAAAGAAAATAGATACAAAAATGTACAAGTATTAACAGTTATTAACAGTTTGTACACCGGTAAGATATTGACTCGGATTGTTCCATTAATCTCGCCGTAGTCCCCGGCAACGGCGCCAAAAACTTGACGTGGGCGGTTGTATACATTTATTTACAGTATCTTCACGCGCCCGACGAAAGGGTGTTTTATATTTATAAAAATGGTTTATACCTTAACATTAAAACACACACAACAAAGGACAAGTGTATCCCGTCATATATGCAGCAAAGTATTGGTAAGAGCCAGATATCGATACATGGAACACGGGTGTTATATGTACTAAATCTTTGTCATTATTTTACCAGATATAAGGAAAAGTGAAAGGTTGTTTAACTAGGTTATCTAAATTACATATAAAACATAAGGATACTACTATCTTGTTTCACAAACAACCTAAACATGTTATCTATCAGATATGTCACAAAAGCACTTAATCAATTTTCCAATTTCGAGACAGCTAGTTACCGGGTCTGGATTTCTAGCATTATGATTCTTCATAAAGTTAACGCGATGGTCACACGTTAACCACCTAAAATCATTCATTAGCTAGCTATTGATATTTATTCATGCGAACCTTTAAAGATAAGTTATTTACCGGGTCTGGATTCCTAACCTCACTTATCAAAGAAAGCAATACCGATGGTCACAATACAACCACAAGGATAAGCAATTATGTAGATCATATAACAAACAATTTCACCTTTACATGTCTTAAACACAAATCTACCATGTCAGCAATTTCAGACCAAAACTACTAAACAAGGATCATAAACCGCATCTAAGAACATGCAATCAACACCATATAATTCATTAGAACCCTTACGTGTAAGAAAGTATTCCTAATCAAAATAAGATATATCTTGTGTAAAACCAATACCCTGGTCTGGTTTCATGGTGTAAATAAAGTCTACAAACAAGTGATTAATAAAAAAATAGTTACCATCCCACTAACCACAGATTCATTATCCAAGGCAATCAAACATAATCAGGAACTCAACATCAATGAAACATTCGTTATATAATCATGAAGATTCAAACATGAACAAGTACTAAAGCTTCATACAAATAAGATTACAATGTAACGAATATTCAAGAAACAAGTTTATAACTATTATTACATAAACTACATTAAACATAAACTAACATCAGCTCATAACTTGCAAAATGATCAGAATACATGTTCAAGAACAAGGAATCGAACCATAAACAAGCAAGGAATTGATGGGTTGGATCGGTTATGCTTCCAGTCGATCTTTAAGCTTCAAATGGATCTGATCAGGACTGCTTCGGAACCCAGAAATCGCCCAGAAACATGGAGAAAAACCCAACATTTTGATCAGTAGCGAATGCTTCTATTTATAGGCAATTTTCATTTTGGTACGACCATGCGACTGGTCGCACGACCGTGCGGTCAGGCCTTGTCGGGTGACGCCATTTCCTCCGATCCTGAGTCAGCCAAGTGGACTAGTGGACAACTTGTCTAGGTCACCAGATTGGCACGGTCATGCGACTGGTCGCACGGTAGTGCGAGGTCATCAGAATCGTGATCAGAAAGTATGGTCCAGGTGGTGCATGGGGGTGCGGTTGGCTCGCACGGGAGTGCGGTTCGAATAATCAGCGGCACCATGAGTCGCACTGGCAGTGCTTCCGAGGTCGGAGGTCTCGCACTGTAGTGCGGTTGGATCGCACGGCCGTGCGACACTTGGCAGTCATCAGATTTTTGTCCGTTTTATCAGAAACGCATCAGAATTTGCCCGTTTTCATCAGATTTATCTTTTGTTCTTCGTTTAAGACCTGAAAATATAAAAGTACCGGCTTTGGTACCTAAACGTCGTCGTTTCAGTAAAAAACGCTTAAAATGGAAGTGTTTTGGGGGATAAAAACATGTATAATTTAACGTATATCAATAGATCTCGGGGTCATAACATTACTATGGATGACCCTTTGATCTCGGATTCTCGGGGTCATAACATTATCTTTTTGGTTTGCATAAAATTTTCTGCTTGATTCTGCATGCTGTCGAATTTCTTTTTGTTGTTTCATTTCTTTGTTCAGTTGTTTGTATTTTTTAGGTTTATTTGATTGTGATTTCGGGCTTCCATTTTGATGTTTATTTTCTAATTGGATAAGCTTTTTGAAGCTGGGTTTTATGAAGCCCACCAACTGTTTGTCAAAATGTCAGTAATAAAAAATGTTTGGAATTTGTCTAATATTTGAACTTACTGGTTTCTGAATAGGAGAATAGGCAAATGACAATATACATTCTGGATATATATACACCATCTGAAAAAACCGATTTCCTCTGTCGAAACTAAGCAATTGATTTCGGTCATCATGGGTCTTGATTGGTTCGCAGTTTGTTCATCAAGAATCCAGGGGCTTCGATCGTCTTCTATTATATGTCTCTACGCAAAAACGTTACAAGTATAAACCAAATTTGACTGTCTTTTACGCCATATCAACATGAAACCCCCCGAATCTCCACCATTTTTGAGGTCATATATGCTTCAAGTCCATTTCCACTATACTCACATTCTTTAAGTTTTAAAATTTGCAGATCTAATCGTTCTTTGTAATTTGATCTACAGAAATGGAAGATGGTAATGATTTGGAGCAGGTTACAAGGAGTCCTTCGTTCAGAGAGAATGAATTTGTTCATGTTGAGTTAGTTGATTCTGCTCAAATGCATGTTAATACGATTGATCAGGTGATGATTTAAGAGTCTGTTATGGAACTTTAGATAACACATTTTAGGTTTACTTGTAATGATTGTGTGTAATGTTTATGAATTCTGGGTTATGATTACTGTTATTCATGTAATCTAATGGAGTCACCTCTCACTGTATTTTTCTAAAGCATATAAAGTAAACTTATTTTAGGAATGTTAGAGATATTTAATAATGTGATTTTGAGCTATAAGACATGTCTACTTCACTGTTTGAAGATTTCATGTACCATTAATTACCCTAAAAGTCCCCTTTTATTGTTATTTCATATCAATCAAGAATTTATTTTTGGGAATTCTTTACTGTTCTTTTTCATATATTTTGGTGTTTCAGCAGTGGCCAGACCTCATTCATACACTTTCTTTTTAAGTTCACCCATTAATCATTTACTTGAGCCTTGAGCTCAGCTCGAATTCTAAGTCGAGCTTAGTATTTGAGCTGGGGATCGGCTTGGTTCATCTATACATTTTCTTCCGAATTCAGATGTTTTAGTTATTTGCTTGATCCATGGTCAGCTTGAGCGCGACTCGAATTTAACCTAAGATGGCTCGGCATGGCTAGAATTCTGAACCAGGCTCAAATCTAATCAGAGATGGCTCAGATTTATTTATATATTTTCTTTCAAATATAAGCATTAAACATATGCTTGAGCCAGCATGAGCTCAAAATTAGCCCTTAAACCAATTCTGAATTTGGCTGAACATTTGAGCTGGGGCTAGGCTCCCTTACAAACCAAGCCAACTTGATTAGGCTCGGGTCACCTTAGCTAGATTGTCCAGGTTCATTTATACATCATAAGGGTATTTGGTGTAGGGTGTGTAGGATCATCTTATTCAACTGGTGGGTATTTGATAATTCATCTTTTTTTGTATTTTTCTTATTTTGTTTATAATTTTAATCCAAATGTATTAGGGTAAATGGATTGTGACTATGAGTTTTATATAGTTTAGGGTTAAATTAATCTAATTTGGGTTATACGGTAAGGAGTAACTAAAGAAATTTGAGACTGAATTCGAGTTCCAAACGACCCGTTAGAGATCCATTAAGCCACTAATTTGATAATGATTTGTGATTAAGTGAAGGATAAGCTCGAGAAATTGATAGTTGCTGACATTGAATCTGGTAAGAGTATTGAGAGTTAGGTTCGAACGAGCTCGGGCATGTTTCTTAACAAAGCTCAGGTCAGTGGTAGTTATGCTTTTTATATTTAGAAACATCATATTGTTGATCTAGCATGTTGGTTTGAATTACTATTATGTTAATATGATGTTAGGTTGTAGCTAGAAGTTTGTGTATTGTACTTGTGTGTAGCTAGAGTTAATATTATGTTAATATGATGTTAGGTTATAGCGCCAACCCACAACGTTTAGTCTTGTACAATTTTTTTTTAGTACCCTTATATGAAATTTACCAGTAATTGAGTTTTTTGTTTGGTTTTACGGTGCCATGTTTTGTATTAATGATGCCTTTAGAAAAGGAGTGTTCCAATTTGAAGAATCAACACCAGATTATGAGATAATTTCATGCTTTAGGTTAGGGGATAGTTGAGTAAGTTTATATTAATGGCAGTAATCAGTATTTTCAGTGCAACTTTTTACTTGCTACTGTAAATTTGAAGCAATCAGAATAATAATTGTTTCAAGTCAAACACATCTTGTAGTCATCAATTACTCTCGCAACATCCCTTGATGAAAAAAGATTTTAGTTTTTAGTCTTCTTAGAATCTTAGTTACTGATGTAAATTGAGTAAGTTTGATAGTTGAGAAATATTTAGATATTTGTCATATATCTTGTAGTCATCAATTATCTTGTACATGTGTAAGTTTAAACATCTGACAGTTTGATGGTTAAGTAAGTTTAAATATCTGATATGTTTATAGATACATGGCAAAGGTAGGAACCAAGATGAGAGTATGCTCTACGTGTGGTGGCAGAGGTCAAGTTATGAGTAGGGGTGAGCAGAAAACCAAAATAACCGAACCGTAACCGAAATAACCTAAAAATTCGGACCGAAAAAACCGAACCGAAACAAAAACCGACGGTTCGGTTTTCGGATTTTTAATAACCTAAAATTTCGGTTCGGTTTTCGGATAATCATTTTCAATAACCGAAAATAACCGAACTGAACCGATAAGTTTTAATAGTATACCAAATCTATATATTTTTATGTTTAAGTGTTTACCCATGCTACTAAGAATTATTAATTTTATTATTGTTAGGTAAATATTTATAACAAGAACATTACCATGTTTATTTATCATTAAAATTATCCATTGTTTCCAAGAACTAACAAAGTTTAACATACAAATTAAATGGTTTACAAAATATTATAAAAGAAAACGTCTTAACAAAAACTTTGTAGAAACATTAAAATAGATTAGAAGGTTAGGTTTATGTTAACAATATTAATTTAAAAGTTGAATTATATTCTTACATAATTTGTTTCAAAAATCGAAAAAACCGAAAAACCGAACCGAACTGTTGCTAAAACCGAAATAACTGAAACCGAAAAAACCGAAACCGAATGGTTTTTAAAAGCCAAAAACCGAACTTTCGGTTACGGTTTTGGTTTTACCCAAAAACCGAACCGTGCACACCCCTAGTTATGAGATCCAAGATTTGTGATGAATTTCACTCCCAAGATTTGTGTTGAATTCCCCTCTCTTGCAACAAACTATATCATGATAACACGGCCACATACATATTGTAAATTGCGCAACGTGCGACAATGAATAACACAATACATATTGTAAATCGCGCAACGCGCGGCAATGAATAACCCTAGTTAGATATGATGTATGAGATTAAGAATACCAAAATCATCTCGATAGGATGTAGAGATGGGTAGTATGCACCAAATGCAACATATAAATTAAGGTATAAAAACAACTCTTTTTAGTACTAATGTTGGAAAAAACGTGATTCTTTGTATACTTTTGATTTTCAGGATTAAAAGAGCTTAAATGTACAAAAAGATCAAATTAACGACAAAAACCAGCATGAATACAAAAGAAGGGAAGTTGATACAATATACCAACCCTCCGAGCTTTACCCCAAGACCAAAAACAACAAATCAGAAGACATGCGCGTACCATGCCTGCCGGGCATGGGGTCGTGCCCCCACCCAAGATTCCAGGAAGAAGAAGACAAACAGAAGCAGACAAGAGACACGGAGCCTTGTCTCGTGGACACGAGCCATGGTCAACTTGCAGATATGTAAATCTTGGATAGTATAGTAAGTACAATGGCCACGGGGCCGTGCCGTTGACACACGGGGCTGTGTGAGCAATCGGACTGACAAGTTCATTAAATGAAGCCAGAGAAGAAGGAAGGCATGGGGCTGTGCCCACCAGGCATGGGGCCGTGTAAATCTTCTGTTTTCGGCTATAAATAGGGGTGCTTGGTTCAATAGCAATCCATCCCTTGGCAAACCACTTCTCTCACACCGGCCACCACTCCACCACCACAATACCACCATCATCCACCATCCATCTCTAGAGTGTGTGTAGTAGTCTCGAGATCCAAGATTGATCGTAAGAGTTTTTGTCAAACAAAGGACATGCTTGACTAATCTCTTACATCACTTGGTAAAGACAAGTCATTTATGTATTACTTTTGATTTCCATTCTTTGGTTAACTTTTTAATTAGGTATGTATTAATCACTTTAATAACTAGATTTTTTATATTGAAAGTGAACTTTATTCTATCATCTCTTCATATTTCGTTGATTCACCCATTCGTGTCTTTACGATCTATATAAAGCGCGTTAACTGATTGGAAGGGAGTTAGAAGGGTGGTATGGGTAAAGTTCTTGTCTCGTTCAGTGTATAGATCCTGCGAGGACTTGATTCAAGCTTATTAGGACTTCCTTTGAGACAGGTAGCATCAAATCGGGGGAAGTAAGAACGACTTGAATCTCTTATAAGTAAATTACTATTAAAACTTTAAACCGGCCTTTTGGGACTGTATCCCTGCTGACTTAGACCAATATGGCCGATTGTAGTGTTGCCTCCAAAAGAGGGATAGCAACATTTTGCATTAATAACTTAATTATCTTTCAATATTCAGGCCTTGCGGGACTGTATCTAGGGGTGAGCATGGTGCGGTTTGGTGCGGTTTTAGCATAAAACCGCAACTCATACCGCGAGGTGCGGTTTTTATTTTTTTAAAACCACATGTTGCGGTTTTTTTGCGGTACGGTTTTTGCGGTTTATTTGCGGTTGCGGTTCGGTTTCGGTGCGGTTTCGGTTTTAATAGTTGAATACATCTAAAACAAAACTCTCAGCAATACTTGCATACATCTAAAAAAAACTCTCGGTTTTAATACTGGAATACATCTAATACTTGATGGTAATTAGAATATAATTTTTGCAAGAGCAATGTGAAGAGCATATGTATGGGCTAGAGGACATCAATCAAAACAAGAGTTTGTACTAGAAACATGTCTAGAATAATAGTTGCTATGTGAAACGGTGAAAGCTTAATCACATAGTCGTATCCAAATAAAAACGTAATATTGTTTCCAACTCATTCTTGTTTCCAACTTTCAATCTTTCCAACTTTCAATGTTTCCAACTATCATTTGCCATTAGTGTTTCCTAGATAGAAAAAAAAAACAAAAAATATATGTTAGTAGGTATTTGAAATATAAACTCACACATGTAAAGAAAACCTTACCAATTTTTAAACCCGCCATCTTCTTATTAAATTCATCTATGTCTTTATTCTTCATAGAACATCCGAGCTCAAGATCAACCCTTGTACACCTTATCCAATCTTGTGCACAAATCAAAGCTTCCGCAGTTTCGGTGTTAAGTGAACTTCTATACTTGTCGATAACTCTACCACTCGTACTAAACGCCGATTCTGATGCAACTGTCGAGATCGGCATTGCCAAAACATGTCTAGCTATTTTGGATAGTATAGGAAATTTGGTTGAATTTGCTTTCCACCATCCCAAAAGATCAAACTTTTGGTCCCTTTTTTCCCTTAAATCCGTTAGATAGATCTCCACCTCACTCTTGATGTCTTGACCTTTTTTTTTAACAAACACAGATTATATAATATATAGGGAATTTTATATTTAAATCTTTAAGTATATTATAATATATATATATATATATATATAATAATTTTGCGGTGCGGTTTCGGTTTTTTGGTGCGGTTTTTAAAGCTAAAACCGAACTGCACCATACCTTTGCGGTTTCGGTTTTTGCGGTTTCGGTTTTTGCGGTTTTTGTGTCGGTTGCGGTTTTGCGGTTTCGGTTTTTACGGTTTTTGGTGCGGTTTCGGTTTTCGGTTCGGTTTTTGCTCACCCCTAACTGTATCCCTGCTGATTCAGACCAATATGGCTGAGGGTAGCGTTGCCTCTAAAAGAGGGACATGCCACTATAACTAAGATAATCTTTTAAGAAACCCAAAGTGCGGAAATCATCAAATGATACATAAAAGATGAGTCGGAGCCAAGTGATTCTATCTTGTCTTTTTGTTTCTTTATTTATTTAGCTTCTTTATTTTACTTATTAAAAACCTTTTCTCAAAATTTGATTAGATTAGACGTCGACGATATTCCGGTATTAAAAGTTCTTGTGTCCTTGGGCGACCTCGGTATCTTACCATCACTATATTAGGCCAAGGATGGGTGCACTTGCCCTTACGTGTTGTAGAGAGTGATAATGTTATATCGTGTTTTATAAATTTAAAACTTGATAAAAGAGTAAAAAAAGTACTTAAAAATATAAATTTAAAACTTGATTTTTGCAAAATTTGTTGTTTTTAACCCACATTTACACGTTTAATCAAATCTAACCAATTTTGGACACATGGAGAACAATGTGTAATTTAAGTGTGTGTGTTTGGGGACTTGAATTAGTTTGTCCAAAAACAAGTCTTACACAAAACTCTACTTGGAACCGCGAAAACACCCCAAATCTTTTTCAAAAATATTTTTATTAGTTTGTCTTGTCTTGTTTATAGTTTAAGTTAGAAAACCATGTTCTAAAAGTTTAAGTTTTTACAAATTTACAACCGATAGCGCCGTGATGAAAAAAACCATATAAGAAAAATTCATACAAGGCATGACAATCTTTTTAAAATTTGATTGTATATATGTTTTCACACTTTTACCCTTTTTTCCCACAAATTGTAAGTTTTGAGCCTTTACCGAGCATTCAATGTCATATCTTTACTAAATGCTCACTTTTCATTTCTTGTATTAATAGCACGTACGGTTCTTACGAATCTAGAACTTGACAAGACAATACATTCCTGGTCCTTACAGACTAATCCAAGTACATGATTGCGGCATTAGGACCATAAAACTTTTTTTCTTTTTAAACCTTATTTTCTATTTATCCCCCCACAAAAATTTCCCTTAGTTAACCCTTTTTTGCCTAAACCTTTCATTTCAAAATCCGTAAAACACCATTTTGCATAAATCACCCATCACCCAAAGCCATCTTTTACTTTTACACCCCTTTATTTAGTAAAATTCGGTTCTTTTGAAATACGCAAAAGTATGTGACTTAATTTCATATAATGAGACTATGAACCGGCCCAAACCGGTTGGGTTCGATCGATTTGGTTTTTTACACATCAAGAATAGAAATTCGGGAAAATATTTTACACTCTTTTCTAAGCAATCATTAGGATTATTGGGCCGACTAGTTGATAAAGGCCCTTGGTCTAAGTCCAAACAAAATTTGAGTTTAATTTGACGATATGGTCCCTTTTAAATCTGACTAATTAATGAAAGGTGACTCCAAAGTCCAAACTACATTATAAACCTGAATAGCCAAAAATATGTAGAAATAATAAAACAATTAGCAATGAGTAATATAAAATAATAAACAATACATTTCCACCGTCCTTAAGCTACTTTATTCAAGGCCGGCTCTGGAGGTGGGTGGGGAGAGCCACTGGCCAGGGCCCGTGATTTCATAGGGTACGTAATTTTTTAAAAAAAATCTGATATTATATATGTAAAAAAAATTAATAGGATATAGCCAAACAAATACTAACATAACATAGACTCACTTACAAAAAAATCATATGGTTTAGATTAGTTAGCACATTGGGATTAGGCTAGTGAGCCCAATACCCAAATGATTTTAAAAACAAATAAAAAACAATTAGTTCATGTTAGGCGGCAACTAGTGCCCAGTGGATATTGAAACGTCGTATAGCATAAGAGTATTTTATTAATTGCATTGTTTATCCAATGCTATATTTTTGTCAACGGTTCACGGTTGTATGAAAAACTAGTTTAAATTAGTTATTTCGTCAAGGCCCGAGGACACATTTTTTCGAGCTCAAACACGATAAAGGAATTCTCATGACCGGGCTTGACTTTATTAAATGTCATCTATCAGATATTTTTGTTGTCTCGTCATATTATCAAATAATTGAAGTATTGAACGCCAACGCCATGAAACTGTTCAAAAGCATCTAACCACGTATTATCACCATACCAAAATTGTATGATCCTGCTGATTTGGTAGTGAAAATAGTGGGAACCATATTTGTGATTAAAAAAAACGACTAAACGTGCTTATTACCATATAAACTATTCTTGTAATTTATGATATTTCTTATATCGTTCACACACGTGTAAATAAGAAACACATGTTACAAGTACATTTAAATAAATAAATAATATTTAAAATAAAATCACCACTGTTGAAAAAGGATTTGATTTTACACCTTTGATATTCCTTTAAAATCGATGCATGCATTTTGAAAGTAGGAGCATGGAATCTTAGGGGTGATTCGAGCTTCAAGCATCTCAGTTTTAATTTAAATTTAAGTTATATAACACATGAATCTGATTGGAGTATATAAAATGTGCTATATTTCTTTGTTCAAGTATATTTGCTTTCTTTATTTAACTTTTTATTCACAACGTTTTTCATGATCCATTACTATCTTTAACACTTATCTTTTATTAATAGTAGAACATAATCCATTTTCTTTAACACTTATCTTTACTAATAGTAGCACTTATCTTAACTCATATTTTAAAATAGAATGAGGTATAATATTTCTTAATCTAAGCATACCGGCCTATATATTCATCTTTATTTAATGGGGAATTGGACTGTAATAATTCCACCTAGACCTTATTGCCCATTAGTAATCTCACCTCAGAATATTCTCCCCACCAGTCCCACCTTTCACCTATTTTTTCCTACAATGGTCCCCCGTTAAAAAAACTTAACGGAGTTAAGCTTTTTTTCCAAATTACAAACATGATTTTTAGGGCTTTTGATTAGAACGACGATACGAGTCCATTGATGTAAAACTTGCCTCGAAATGGTGCTCCAAACGATGAAAACGACGCTTCAATTCGGGTGTTTAAATTTCCAATTAACCAAAATCAAGTCACTTGGAGCACCATTCCGAAGTAAGTTTTACATCAATGGACAAGTATCATCGTTCTGATCAAAAGCCCTAAAAAATCTGTTTGTAATTTGGAGAAAAGATTAACTCCGTTAATTTTTTTAACGGGGGACCATTGTAGAAAAAATAGGTGAAATGTCAGACTGATAGGGGAATATTCTGATGTGAAATTATTAATAGCCAATAAGGTTTGGATGAGATTATTACAGGTCAATTCCCTTATTTAATCAGTAGTTTATTGAATAAATGAATAGTATAAAATCTCAACAACCAATGCCAGACCTTTAAAACTTTATATTATTATATCTTTATTTAATCGGTAGTTTATTGAATAGTATAAAATCTCAACAACCAATTCCATACCCGTAAAACTTTATAGGCTGCTGTTAGCCTTCAACAACCAATTCCATACCTATAAAACTTTATTGGCTGCTATTAACCTATTTGCAGTTTTTCACTTTTTTTAATAGGTAAGTGGTTACTATCCTAAACTCCTTCCTGTATTTAGAAATAAATCACTTTGCTTGGATGCAGTTTTTTACTTCACTAACTTTAAGCCACACATAAATAATATTTATGCCACACATATAAGCCTGATAAAACAAGCAAAGTTGTGGGTTTAGGTCCACCGGGTTTTTAAACAAATATTCTAAAAACGTAATTTGATTCGTGTTAAAATGGTGTGATCAAAATAAGCTCAAGTTGAAAGTTGAATGTTGAATGAAGAATGAACGGTTTTAGAGTTTAAAAAGTATCAAAATGAGCGCAACCCCCAATTTCTTTATATGATGGCCAGTGTTGATGGTAGGACATAAACATCGACACACAGCAAGGGGTTGGTTGGTGGAGGTGATGACAACGGTTGTTGTGGTAGCAATGATGGTGGTGGTGGCAAAAAGTGGGTTTAATCGGGCATCTTCTAAGTTAGCAAATTATATATGAATGACTCATTTTACTTCACTAACTTTAATCCACACATAAATATATGGCACACATATAAGCCTGACAAAACAAGCTAAGTTGTGGGTTTAGGTCCCGGTTTTTAAACAAGTCTTTTAAAAACGTAATTTGATTCGTGTTAAAACGGTATGATCAAAATAAGCTCAAGTTGAATGAAAAATCAACGGTTTTAGAGATTAAAAAGTATCAAAATGAGTGCAACCCCGAATTTCTTTATATGGTGGCTAGTGGCGATGGCAGGACATAAAACATTGACACACGGTAAGGGGTTGGTTGGTGGAGGTAACGAAAATGGTTGTGGTGGTATCAATGATGGTGGTGGTGGCAAAAAGT